>OX377620.1:165948836-165973100 GCA_947397865.1 Polietes domitor | reverse complement strand
ACACACCGAATTCATGACTATTAGCTGTTGTCGTATCATTGGTACCATATTTTATCACTTTTTGTCCCATTTCGCCCGCTAAAGCTTTTATTTTCTTTGTGGTGCTTCCAAGCTACAAGAGAAATGTCCGCAACAAATTTGAAGTGTATGAAAATCAGAAATTTAATTAATAATCCATGCTACCAATATTTGTATACTATAATATATAAAGGAAATAATACTTCAATTCATAAAGTAAATATAAGGGAGCAATCATAAATATTGGGGATAGAGAGTGTATTTTCAGCTACAGTCGTTTGGTTGGTTGTATTTCCATCCTATTTTAATTTCAAAAGTATAAATTTTGAAAATACCTTATCTCTCACGTACGCAGTATAAGACAACTTAATGTTTCTACCATTTTTGTCGTAAAAGCAAAAAATAAAGTACGAACTTGGAAAAAAAATATTTTACGTGGCTATGCAGTCAGAGGAATGTATACACCGAATTCCATGATTCTATCAGCGGCCATTTGGTTGGTACCATTTTTATCCCCTTTTTCCAATTTTGCCCCCTCAAGAGTACAACTATCTAAAATCTCTTTATTTTACGTATCTACACAATTATAGGGATGTACACACTGAATTTCATCATTCTAGCTGTATTCGTTTAGTTGGTACTATTTTTATTCCCTGTAGCCATTGTATCCCTGAAAGTACGAATTTGGAAAGAAACGTTTTATTTTTCGTGTCTACGCGGTCAGAGGGAGATACTCCGAATTTCATGATTCTAGGTGCTGTCATTTGGTAGGTACTATTGTTATCCCCTTTTTCCATTTGAACCCCAAAAAGTACGAATTTTGGAAAGTTCTTTTATTTTACGTGTCTACGCAATCAAAGGAATGTATATATCGAAATTCATTATTCTAGGTGCTGCCGTTAGGTTGATACTATTTTTATCCCTCTATCCCCATTTAACCCCTTAAAAGTACGAATTTAGAAAAAATACTTTTATATTATGTATCTAGTCTATTAGAGGAATGTACACGCCAAATTTCGTGTTTCTATCTGTTGTCGTTTGATAGGTACCATTTTTATCCCTTTTTGTTCCATTTCGCCCCCTACAAATAAAAATCACTCTATGGTGCCCTTTTATGCTATAAAGGGAATGCGCATATATGCAAATATCAAGTAAATACAAGCTAATATGTTCAAAAAACAGGCTGAATTACTCTAAATATTAGGGGTATTTTCAGTCCTTGTGAGGGAAAAATTTTTCCATCTGAGCCGATTTCGTCCACTTTCAATCCCAACCGATCTACAACCATAAGACACATTTAGGAAAAATTTTAAGCTCCTAGATCATTTCGTTCGGCCGCTATCGTGCTTTCAACAGACAGACAGACGGACATGGCTATATCGTCTTAGAATTTTACCACGACCCAGAATATATATACTTTATGGGGTCTCCGATGAATATTTCAAGGTGTTACAAACGGAATGACAAAGTGGAGGTGGAGGGTATAAAAATAGCTTACAAAATTATCACTTGAATTGTATACTGGTACTGCGATATTATTATAAAAAGGATTCTACGTAAACTGTTTATTAAAATTTTTGTACGTAAAAATCTGAATTATTTTATAGAATTGACTTTATTTTAAAATGATCTCAAACAAAACAAGTAAGGAAAGGCTAGTCGGGCGGGGCCGACTATATGATACATTCCACTTCTATCCGAATACAATTCAATTCGGTAAAGTGAAAACGGGAAGAATTTTTGTATGATTCCTAATCACAGGCTAATATGACCTGGTCCAATTTGTCAAATCGAGAAGAATATTTATATCGGGGCTATAACCAAGCATGGAATAAAGTGACCTAATTTCACAATAGGTTCTACCAGTTCAAGTATAACATTTTATGCTCAATTTGAAGAAATTCGGTGAAAATACGTGGTTTCTGGGGCGGAAAAAGTCAATAAGGGAGAGAAATTTGTATGGGAGCTATATGTAAATCTGAACCGATCTGACCCACTTTCACCACAGGTGTTTCCATTTGAAATATAAGATATTTTGCCAAATTTGAAGAAGATCTCTTAAAATATGTGGTTCCTAGAGCGGAAAAAGTCAAATCGGGAGCGAAATTTGTATGAGAGCTATATATAAATCTGAACCGATCTGATCTTTACAATGGCTGCTTCTAGTGGAAATATAACAGGTTTTGACAATTTTGAAGACAATCTGTTAAAATATGTGGTATCTAGAGTTAAAAGAGTCAAATCGGGAGTGAAATTCGTATGGGGGCTATATGTAAATCTGAACCGATTTTCTTCAAATTAAATAGCGTTCGCATTGTATCCAGAATAGGGTTTGGGGTTTCCCGGACTTTCTTCATTTCCCGGGAAAACGGGAATGAAAATTTTCATTCCCGGGAATCCCGGGAAAAAAAGTAATTTATTTTAGGTATGTCCAATATGGTTTATAATAACAATATTTAGTAACGGATGTGTTTTTTAAAAATACTGTCATATTACAAATTAAAAGCGAATGTGTTTGTCAAAATATTTTCATTTTACAAATATTTTATTCTAGGCTAATTGTCGTCATAAAATTGGACATTTAAATTATTGACACAAGTGCCTGACAACAATAACTCGTCTTTAATTTAGAAGATTCATTCGTCTAGAGACGAAAATATTTAACAGCAACGGCGGGAAATATTCTAAACTGTAGAAGCAATAGAAGCATTATAAAAAAATAATATTAATTAAATAAATTCATAAAAAAATAAAACATTGAAATAGTCCAGTCATAAGTTCTTACAGAATGTCATTTAAATATACCGTAGGATATACATATTTCTATTCCTATTAGATTTCTCTCGAAAATTTCCAGGTGAACAATTTTAATGTTTTCCATATTTTTATACCATTTCTTACTGGCTACATATGTAAAATAAATTCTTCATTAAGAATATTTTCACCTTTTATCTCGTAGATTCTTCTGGTAAAACAAGAAATTTAAAGTTAAACCAGATAGCACGAGGGTTAAGTATTGACACTATGTCAGCCATAGTATTGTCAGTATGATATTTTCGATTTATAAAGGGTGATTTTTAGCTATTATCTTTTTGGCAACACTGGTTTAAACAGCTGACGCAAGTTTCGTGTTTTGTTTCACTGTCAAACATCTTCAGTTTTGTCTATAATTTAACCATGAATCGTCTTACAAACGAACAACGCTTGCAAATTATTGAATTTTATTATCAAAATGCGTCCTCTGTTAAGAAAGTTCATCGCGCGCTTCCATTTTATGGTCAGTTTAATCGACCCACTGAAGCGGCTATTCGGGCTATTGTGACTAAATTTCGCACCAAATTTACATTGTTGGACACTAAACCACCAACACGCTTACGTAGAGTGCGAACTGAAGAAAATATCGCAGCTGTATCGGCCAGTGTTAATGATGACCATCAATTATCGATTCATCGCCGTTCGCAGCAATTGGGCCTCTGTTACTCAAAAACGTGGAAATGCCAAAATTGGACTAAGCGGATGGGCCATTTGAGGTGCAGTCAAGGTCAACATTTGCATGAAATAATCAACAAACAACCATTAAATTATATGGACCGTACTATCGATTCAAATAAAGATTTCATGCATTTTTTTTGAAAAACTTTCCTATAGCTTTTAAAAAATCACCCTTTATTAAAAATCCTGCAAATATCCTAATAAAAAGAGTGTATTCCCCTAGCTTGCAAAAATAGCGACTTAGCGAATTTAAAAAGTTTTGTTTGCAGCAATATGATGTAAAGAAATGTTCATTACTATTGTCAATAATATAAATATATGAATTTAAAATATAATTAAATATTTAAAATATAATTAAATATATAAAAAATAATTTCCCAATTTAAATTAGTGCTCAAAATAATCAATAAAATATTTTTTAATATTTCCCGTATTCCCGGGAAATTCAAATTTTTCCGGGAATTCCCGGGAAAAACGATTCGGGAATTCCCGGACCCCAAACCCTAATCCAGAACCAAATGAAACTTTGCACAACGAACGCTATTTAATTTGGAAATTGAAAAAATGTAATTTCTTTTTTTGACTTTAAGAGATTTTGCACTCATCTTTTTTATTAGAAATTGTGGTTTCTTAACATTATTATGACGTCAAATATATGTTTGTGCCAAATATAGTTTGTTTGTAATAAATATTTTAAAAAATATGCTTTTGGAACAAATGTCTGACTTTGAACCAACACAACTTTTTTCCTTCAAATAAAAATATCCAATTTCCCGATTTTCAATGTTAATATCTCAAAATAATCCTTGGGTCCTTTTCTAAATTTTACAGAACTCAAAAATGTCTACTAGAACAAAAGTTATTGAATTTTGGCCGATGGATTTTGATTCTGAACCACTGAGAGACGATCAATAGGGTCTCAAGTCGATATTTCAATGAGTTACAAACGAAATGACAAACATCCCAGCAAAAACTTGGTAATGACACCTAATTATTTTTAGCATTACCTAGTAATGACAGCTCGTTACGCCCTGCACTATTTTGAAGTATTAAATAATTACCTCCTTATAATGGTTTAAATAAGTAGTTATTGGTAAGTTAAATTTCATAGAACTTCAGATTTTAAAAATTAATTTTGTACATTTTTGTGGTGAGTCAGAGAATAGTAGTGCTGTTGTTATCGCAGCTTAGTTATCCAGGCTTAAAGAAAAACAGCCCTAAATTCTGTATTCAGATTGTTAACAAGTCGATACACAATATATAATTTAATAAAAATGTTGTTTTCATCACTTATTAAGCCCATTATTGATAATACATTATTTGGCTAGTTATCAATAATGACTTATTTTGTATCTTCCTGAGGCCTCTTATTTTACAACTCGTTTAGAAGTACTTATTAATTAACTTTTCATAAGCGTGCATGGTACTTATTTCTCAACTTTTTGTAAGCGTGCGTGGAAGTACTTATTTTTTAACAATCCCTTTATAAAAATAATTAGAAACGGATCCGAAAAATAAGTAGTGAAGGGTTTTGGTTTTGCCTTAGTCCCCACATTACTTGGTAATGAGAGTTTTTGCTGGGATGCGCCAGGGCAAATTTGTTCCCATCTCGTTCCAAGTTGTAGGGCGTAATTTTTTTATCTTGAATTTAAAGCAGCAAAATATACCTGATGCTGTAGCTAAACTGCACACTATTATTGAGATATAAACTAATATTATTATTTATATACAAAAAGTGATTTCGTAATTTAATACTTTGTAGTTGATTGAATTTATGCTTATTCAGCGTCATAATTTACAAGTTACAATTGTAATTTCCAAAGAAATCAGTGGGGGAATCCACATTCTAAAATAAATCAAACAAAGTATGATAGCTAAGTACACTTGGATGATTTGAGTAAAATATTAAAACTTCTCTATGGCATTTCCTATAAATAATTTGCATCTCAGTGACTGCAACATCAAAATATTGCTGCGATCCACAAGATGAGGTTCTACGTCTTCTTTGCTTTTCTTCTATGCCTCGTGGCCTTGGCATTGGGTAAGTTATCCTGCAGATGATATGTGTTTGAAAACGACTGAATTTTGTTTGTTTGTTTTATTTATATTTAGGAAATCCCCATCCTGAACCCAAACCGGAGCCCAAGCCTTTGCAGGGAGGTGGTGGAGGCGGTGGTGGTGACTGGTTCGGAGGCGGCGGTGGAGGTGGTGGTGGCGGTGGCAAATAGATCTAGCCGTTGTCTATAATGTTCAAGAGCTATTTCTTCGAAATAAAATTCATTGATGTGGAAATAAGTATGTTTTCATTTCAATTTTAATCGATTGATTCAATTATAGTTTGATATCAAAATACATTGTTAAAGGTTCAGAAATAATTTACCGATTTTCTTTTAATTCAAAGCGCGCCCGTCCTTTGCCAAAATAAATAAATAAAATTCGAAAAACTTTAGATATAAAGCTTGTAGTGGGGTAAAGAGTGTTGGAGATTATAATATACTCGGTACTGACTGACGTTTGCCCTTCCTTTTTTACCCTCTATGTATTTGGAAGAAACGTCAAAACATGCTGAATTATTTTGAAAACTTCCTTGTGACCCTACGCCATCGAAATAAACAGTGAGCTAGCTATTCGCTCAATTGCAAATTTTCATTTGAATTTGTGGTGATATCCACTGTCCATAGTGTGGAAAGATAAACGTCCAATCAAAAGCTTGGCATGCTTTTAGGATGATATTATTTAAGACAATTTAAAATAAAATATACTAGATATATCGTAGTAACAACTCAAGTAACTTGTTAGTACGTTTGAAAAGGGTGAGCCAAATGTAACTGTCCGATTGTAAAAAAATATATAATTTTCACTTTTGAATGTTACTTCATTAGTTGCAGCCCTAGGTGATGCATGCAAAAATATTAGTTGACTTCAATATCAATTTACTAATTTATGTACGCTGTTTGTAACACCAAAAAATAATCGAGCTACACCCACCTTTAAGTATACGGATCGGCTTAGAATCACCAGCTGAATCGATTTACCGATGTCTGTCTGTCCGTCCGTCCGTCCGTCTGCTGGCCATCTAAGCTTTTCCGCACTCTACAGGTCGCAATTGCTGTCCGATTATCATGAAATTTGGCAGAAGTTACTTTTTTTGGCCAAGGACGATTGGTATTGAATTTGGAGGAAATCGGTTCAGATTTAGATATAGCCACCATACAAATGTCGCTCCCGATTTGACTTTTTCCGCTCTAGAAACCACATATTGTACTCGATTTTCTTTAAAATTGGCACAACACTTTGTAATCGAACTAGAAACACCTATGGTGAAAGTGGGTAAGATCGGTTCAGATTAAGATATAGCCCCAATACAAATGTTGCTCCCGAATGTTTAACTGATTTTGGCCAAACTTTACATATTATATTTCACCAATAAACATAGATGCATCATTACAGGTTTCAATATACCCCCATACAAATGTTCTTCCCGATTTAACATTTTTTGTCAAACACATACATTTACATAATTCAAAAATCCTTCCCGATTTCACTTTTTTACGGAATTGAATTGTAATGAGATAGAAAGTGGGGTGTATCATATAGTCGGCCCGTCCGACTTTAGGCTTTCCTTACTTGTTTGGGAGATGCCCATATGTCCATACTTTGGTATAACCCAAATGGGGCCCCATTCTGCTCTATTACAGCTCTAGAAACTACATCTTACATCGGATCTTCATCAAATTTTGCAGATCATTATATTTTTCAATTAGGAATACCTACCGTGAATGAGAAATATATAGGCGCATGTTTTGGCACAGGCCTCAATTGTTGTTATAGGCCACCTTCAAATGTCCGTCCGATTTATCCTATTACCGCTGCATAATTTGTATTTGTCTTTGGATCTTGATCAATTTTTCCAGGTCATGTTATATTTACTTTACTCGGAATATCTGCTGGAAAATTGGATCAATTACTTTATTATTTACCATATTCATTAAATTTGACTAAAGATGTATTTATAGTAACTGCATAATTTATACGAACTACATAAAATTGCTCCCATGAAATACCTGGGTTTAGTAATCAAAGCGATGTATATATGCAGGGAGTGGTGTAGGGTATTATATAGTCGGCCCCGTCCGACTTTAGCCTTTCCTTACTTGTTAGTAATGGCGTAGTTTCTAATTGTCAAATGTCAAAGAATAAAAGCTTCAAAAGTGACAGGATGATTCAAAATAACACATCTTGATGGAAAACCCTGTACAATCATACAAATATCAGTATAAGTATATCAGTATAATCATATAAGAAATTTATATTTTTCTCTCAGCTCAGTTCTAATTGCGGAAGAAGCTAATAACTTCTACATGTAGCCATAGATAATTTTCAAATATTCATTTTTTCTAGCTACCCAGCAAAAAGAAAGCACTCAAAGAAGTTAAAAAGATGTTTATCTTGTGAAAATTGGAATCTTCACCAATGAATTTAACATGGTGTTGTCATAGGAGGGATGTCCTTTATTTTGAGAGGCTTAAAAGTTATTTTAAAGTGTTGTAAAGGAACCACCTTTTCACTAGTTTTCATTTCTGTTTTTTTTTCATCCGCCTCTACCGGGGATAGAACAACGGTCCTTCCGATTGCTACTATGGCACTCTAACCATCTCAGCTATCCTCTGTTGTGAATGGTGAATACTTAAATCAATTCATTTTGTGCGTTAAGACTTTCAATAGGTAACTTAAAAAATATATATTTAGTATGAATTAATATATAAAGCAAATTAGTATTAAATTAAATTAGCTTTAAAAAATTAACACTATTTAAATTTACTGATATTATATAGTATTAATAATTAATAAAAAATTAAATATTTGAAGAACATTAATAAAACAATAAATTTGTATTTTTTAAGCAAAAAATTTTAAATTGTACAAAATTAAATATGTTTTATTTGAAAAAGTAATAAAAACCGTTTTTCCCGAGCCGCGATTCGAACCCGTGATCCGCTGGGTGCAAAGCGGACACCTTACCTCTGTGACCCCATACTAAAAATTCGTTCCCATCCAGTTGTGAAAATGCTATTCATAAAATGTTACGGAATATTAACATATTATCTACTTATTTGGAAGTTGTTTAAAAGAACTTCCTCAAAAGCGGGGAAAATGCACAATTGGATTTTGAGATGCGATTAAAATGTGCTTCATACGGAAGTAGTTCCCATTTTTTTTGCTGGGATACTAAAAACTAAATTACAATATTTTTTTCTATTTTTTTTTTAGAAAGGAGCGATTGTTTTTCAAACAGAACTTCCTCAAAAGCGGGAAAAATGCATATTTGGATTTTGAGATGCTATTAAAATGTGCTTCATACGGAAGTAGTTCCCATTTTTTTTGCTGGGATACTAAAAACTAAATTACAATATTTTTTTCTACTGTTTTTTCAGAAAGAAGCAATTGTTTTTCAAACAACTAATATTTTCACTGTGATATTCTAAACATCTGTATCCCTCATAATTAATTACCCTTAACTTAAAGTATTCGGAATTAAATATTTCAAAATATTCATTTCATTTATTCCAACATTAGTAGTGAGAAGTAAGTTACTTTTTTACGAACCCTGTCCAAACGAAACACTTCATTAAATAATAAAACCTGTTGTTAACTTTCTGATCTTCTTTATTTTTAAATATCGCTGCGAAATTTTTTAATACTACGCAATTATGTGACGTCATAGTGATTTATGCCGCATCGAGAGAACTGATTATGGTGTTGTATGCCTTGGATTTTTTTATTGAGGATATCTGGTCTAATTAAGCTGGTAATTAATTTTTAAGCTGAAGTGGCTTCTTGATTCCATGTTGTAGGTTGTGTGGCAGGTTCCCTAGATGCTTCCACATTCCATTCAGACATCGTTGGCTATTCAGACATCGTTGGCTGCCTTGAAGATAATTCCTGCTGAATTGGAAATTTTGATTTAATTTGTGCTCACAAAGAAACTGTGGTCAAAGGTCAAAAATCTAAAGGTGATGTTCACTTAAAATATTTAAATAAAATTGTTGTCAAAATTTCGATAATTAAAATAATTATTTCGAAATTCTAGTAGATCTAGAAATTTACAATTTTTTTTAATATATCTATAATTCTGCGCTTGTCGACTGTGGCACATGTGGCTGGAGCAAACATTTTCAATATTCGCTGCGGCCAAGACTTTAGTTTTCGTAGTCAATCATGTGACATTTTTTTTCAGGAATTATAAAAGAATATGCGAAATTCTAACATCACTGTGATTTTTTGTTATATTGACAACTTTTTTAATTGAGTATATAATTTTTATATATGAATATATAATAATATAATTGAATTGAATATATAATTAAATATTTTTTCGGAGTTATTTTCATATTTATACCTTGCTACTGTATTGAGAACCGGCCTGTGACGATGATGATGTACTAGTAGACCTTGCCTGAAGTGCTTTAATTAATTGGCCCACAATAGCCGAGTCTGCGGATGCAGGAGTTTGCTGCATATTTCCCATATAATTCGTGCCATATGGTTGGAAACCATAGCCTCCAGCCATCTGTATCTGCCGGTTTTCTGGCAAACGAAACGGAGACGTTACAGTCGATACAAAAGTTTGCAAGAAATTCGTATTCGCGTCTATAATTGTGCCGAAACTTCCAAACAGATCGCGGAAGATCTTCTCTTGCGCCATAGCACCAGAGATTAATGTTGCCGCCAGACAAGCGATTAGTAGCTTCATTGTGGTGCTGGAGGTGATATTGAACTGGAAGTGACATTTGATGTTTCGAGAGATTGTATCGCTTAAAGTGGACGTGTTGAAGCATAAATTCTATCGAATTACATGGAATATTATACATATATTGTTTTTAGGGTAATTTTGAAAATCGATTTTCATGCAATGTGTAGTAGAGTGGGTTACGGCCAAAAGAAAGAGCCCACAAATTATTCATGAAGAGCAATGGCCACCACTCAAAGTCACCGCGTTGGGCGCCATCGGGGATTGGATAATGCTAAAGAAGAGGTTAGTGTGACAAATGAGCTATACAAAACCATGATCAATGAGCTCCCACGAGAGCTTGACTTGTTTATGCTAATTCTCAGAACACATTTTCTCAAACTCGATATCTACCAACATTGATTGCTTGTCGTCGAATCTATGTGATAATAAGAAGATATCGTCTTCAGATCCTCCTTATGTCTATTATTCAGACACCATGTGATGTCCCTGGGCGAGGTTGTGACTTTTGTCACTATATTATTCATGACTCTGTTGCAGAGAATTGTGCCAGACCTCTCAATTCTTCGACGTTCTTAAGCAGCATTCTGCAGCAATCTCACTTGTTTATTTATTTGCGAAAGCACTTATCGAAGGATTAATATCTCCAAGATCTCCAATACCAAATTTTGAATTTTGTTTCAAATTTTGCTATTAAATCATGTTCGGAGATGAAGCGTATTTTTGATTGAATGTTTGCATTAACAAGGAAAGTAGTCGAATTTGAGGAGATAGAGAGACGGAGAGATATATAGTGAAGAAGAAACTCCGTTGTAACCAGGGAATCTTACCAATAGCTGTGGTTCTAAATGAGGCGGGTTTTCTCTCTCTCTCTTGTGCTGCATTAAGTTTCTGGGTTATGACCAGTGTTGCCGTTGGTGATACTAAAATATCAAAATGACTCTTTTTTGGATCTTGCCACTTTTTTGCCATTTATTTTTTTTTTTTTGATACTAAATCTGATACCTTTTGTAACACTTATGCTACCTTTTGTATTTTAAGAGGATAACTGCGAAAATATGCGGCTCTAATTGTCCCAAATAAAAAAATATATAAATTAGTTTTTCGTATTCTGAACAAATTTAACAGAAGTTTTCTAATTATTTATCTATCTTTTAACAATTTTCCAAAGAAAGAATACGTAATGGTAACAGAGTTGGGAAAAAATAATTGTAATAATGTGATATATATAAAAGATGTACTTAGTATTTATATTTGGACATGATGCCGAAACCAGAATGCATATAGAAAATATGTATCTTAAATGATGAAATTAGTATTATAAAAATAATAAAATAATAATAAAAAATCCTATCCTAATCGTATTACATTTTTTGATCCCTCATTATCAAGACAAATGTTGATACAGATTACTATGAATAAATTTTTGATTTTTTGTTAATATAGAACCTAATGAATTTGTGAGCGAATTCCGATCATTAGAAACCATAGCCAGTAGAAGTTTTACGACCACCATCTCCAAATTATGGATGTTGAGGAGTTTAGGGTTTAAATAGGACAAATGAAAATTACTTAGATGAAAAATAAACTGACCAATAGGCTCAAAGTTCAGACCTGTGATGAGAGGCTGTCAGCTCTTAATTTGATGGATACTGAGCTAGAAAAATGGGTACCTAACTCAGAATTAATTGACAAATACAAGAAAAACTCACTTAAAATAAATACTTCGTACATACATTTCCCACTACTGTTGTTTTGTAGTTTTAATTGAGCTGTTTACATATGAGCATTTATCGTACAACTTAAAAGTCGACTATTTTTTATGAAAATTAGTTTTTTCAATTAAAATGAAGCGATATTTTTCTCTAAAATGTAGAATAAGATCATATGCTGTGCAATAAATATTCATGTGTAAATATTCATAAAATAAATGTGTAAATATTCATGTGTATTTTACTCATTATTCTATTGAATTTCTTATAAATTAATTATTTTTTGGTTACTTTACATGAATATGTATTTTTATACCCTCCACCTCCAGGATGGGGCTATACTTACTTTGTCATTCCGTGTGTAACACCTTAAAATATTCATCGGAGACTCCATAAAGTATATATACTCTGGGTCGTAGTAAAATTCTAAGACGATCTAGCCATGTCCGTCTGTCTGTTGAAAACACGCCAGCCGCCGAACGAAATGAGCTAGGAGGTTCAAATTTTCTCCAAATGTGTCTTATGGTCGCAGATCGGTTGGGATTGTAAGTGGTCGAAATCGGCCCAGAGGGAAATTTTTTTCCCTAACAAGCACTGAAATTACCCCTAATATTTAGACTATTTAAGCATTTTTTTTTAAATTTCTGTTGATATGCACTTGAAATTTGATTTGAGCGTGAAAGCACCACAGAGTAAATAAAAGTTTTAGGGGACGAAATGGGATAAAAATGGTGAAATCATGACATTCAGTGTATACATTCATCTGACTGTGAATACGCGATACAAAAGGAATTTTTCGAAATTTGTACTTTTAGACGGAAAATGGACGAATGGGGATAAAAATGGTACCACCCAAACGGCTGCAGATATAATAAGGAAATTCGGTGTGTACACTTCTCTGACTACGTACACGCGAAAAATAAAGAGATCTTTCGATATTAGTACCATCAGGATCTAAATGGGATTCAAATGGGGCACAATAAAACGGCTGTAGAACTTTTCCTATCAAAATGGTACAGACATTTAGGCAGTAGCTGAAAACAACAAATTGCAAATTGGGAAAATCGGGCTTGAGGGAAATTGTTTCTACCTATTAATATTTAAGACATATTTTTGTAGATTGCTGCCTAATATTCACTTACACCTGAAGTTTTATATTTATATATAGTAGAGGACTATTAATATTATAATAATGAAGCACCACAATTTTCCTAATATGGTAGTGCTCTTCTATGTAATGTCGACAGCGTCTAATCTGCTGATAATACTGTTGAATAGTGGAGTGTTTATAAGATTCGGCCCTGCCGAACTTAACGCCTGTTTACTTGTTTTTGTTTTGTTTTTCAGGAGAAAAATTATAATACAAAATGAGAGTCGACTGTTAGTTATCTTTTAAAAGAACTTGATATTTCTGAAGGATATAATAATATAAAAGGCTTCATTCCACCAATGAAATATTGCATTGCATCAATGAATGTTGTTATTGTGTTTGGAATGACGTACAGCTCCATTGATATAACGTAAAGTGTTTCATTAAATCAAAATTCTTTGAATAACGATTCATTAGTGTTAGATTAATGTAAAGTGGCATTACTGCGACGAAACATTGTCATTATATCAATGAAGCGGGTTACGTTAATGTAATTAAAAGATTCATTAATGGAATGTTCGTTAATGATAGTGTGTCATTGTGTAGTAGTTTCATTCATGCGTGAATTGTTTTTAGTATTAGTATTAGTATTAGTATTAGTATTAGTATTAGTATTAGTATTAGTATTAGTATTAGTATTAGTATTAGTATTAGTATTAGTATTAGTATTAGTATTAGTATTAGTATTAGTATTAGTATTAGTATTAGTATTAGTATTAGTATTAGTATTAGTATTAGTATTAGTATTAGTATTAGTATTAGTATTAGTATTAGTATTAGTATTAGTATTAGTATTAGTATTAGTATTAGTATTAGTATTAGTATTAGTATTAGTATTAGTATTAGTATTAGTATTAGTATTAGTATTAGTATTAGTATTAGTATTAGTATTAGTATTAGTATTAGTATTAGTATTAGTATTAGTATTAGTATTAGTATTAGTATTAGTATTAGTATTAGTATTAGTATTAGTATTAGTATTAGTATTAGTATTAGTATTAGTATTAGTATTAGTATTAGTATTAGTATTAGTATTAGTATTAGTATTAGTATTAGTATTAGTATTAGTATTAGTATTAGTATTAGTATTAGTATTAGTATTAGTATTAGTATTAGTATTAGTATTAGTATTAGTATTAGTATTAGTATTAGTATTAGTATTAGTATTAGTATTAGTATTAGTATTAGTATTAGTATTAGTATTAGTATTAGTATTAGTATTAGTATTAGTATTAGTATTAGTATTAGTATTAGTATTAGTATTAGTATTAGTATTAGTATTAGTATTAGTATTAGTATTAGTATTAGTATTAGTATTAGTATTAGTATTAGTATTAGTATTAGTATTAGTATTAGTATTAGTATTAGTATTAGTATTAGTATTAGTATTAGTATTAGTATTAGTATTAGTATTAGTATTAGTATTAGTATTAGTATTAGTATTAGTATTAGTATTAGTATTAGTATTAGTATTAGTATTAGTATTAGTATTAGTATTAGTATTAGTATTAGTATTAGTATTAGTATTAGTATTAGTATTAGTATTAGTATTAGTATTAGTATTAGTATTAGTATTAGTATTAGTATTAGTATTAGTATTAGTATTAGTATTAGTATTAGTATTAGTATTAGTATTAGTATTAGTATTAGTATTAGTATTAGTATTAGTATTAGTATTAGTATTAGTATTAGTATTAGTATTAGTATTAGTATTAGTATTAGTATTAGTATTAGTATTAGTATTAGTATTAGTATTAGTATTAGTATTAGTATTAGTATTAGTATTAGTATTAGTATTAGTATTAGTATTAGTATTAGTATTAGTATTAGTATTAGTATTAGTATTAGTATTAGTATTAGTATTAGTATTAGTATTAGTATTAGTATTAGTATTAGTATTAGTATTAGTATTAGTATTAGTATTAGTATTAGTATTAGTATTAGTATTAGTATTAGTATTAGTATTAGTATTAGTATTAGTATTAGTATTAGTATTAGTATTAGTATTAGTATTAGTATTAGTATTAGTATTAGTATAATAATTTTTATGTTACATGACTTATGTACGCAGAATATTATTTTTTTGGTAAAATTCTGGATTATTTTACAATAATTGAATAGATATTTCGAGTGTAACATATTCACTTTCGAATGCCGTGATTAGCTCCCTAATATGTACGACTGACGACTGTCCATCTATTGAAAGGACACGAGCCTCTTGGGATTGCAAATATGCCAAATCTGGTGAGGAGGAAATCGTTGCTGAAAATACATCAACTATTCAAATGTTCCCGGCTAACCACAATCAATATTTATCATTCATTCATACGAGAGTATATCCGATTGAGCCATATATGTCAATATTTTGATATTATCTCAATGCAAATGATTGATGAAACTTTCAAACGATTTTGGCCAACTTTTCAACATTTAGTTAGAATTGGAAAAATCAAGAAATTAGTAAACGTAGAAAAGGTGCACGAAAATATTTTAACATTTCTAGGGTTGGTATTAAAAAATATATATGCGAGGGACTAGTGTAGGTTGCCACACAGCCTTTATTTACTTGTTTCATTGTTCGATTTGTCCTTATTTTCGTTGTGTTATTTTTTCGATAATATACATTTTATTTTAAAAGAAAAATATCTTAATGAGGATACATAATAAATAATTTATAAATAATTTGTAGCATTATTAGGAGTTATGATCATTTTACAGAATCTTTGGCTTTCATGGGACTTTGATTAATGTGTTGCTAGTGCTGGAGGTTCAGGAAAATTCGGGACTTCGAAGTCCTCCACCAAAGCGAGTCACTCGGCTGCATTTGCAACGGTAGCGGTGGGTTGTGCTAAAGACAACAGATTTGAAACTGCGTTCTGGTCCACAACAGGCAAAGCGGGACTCTGAGAAATTAAGGAAAATTAAAAATACCGTCTTTCAAAGATTCATTCATTCGAAATACCTGATTGGCACTGGCCAATGGTAATCGTGGCCCTGATGATGCTGCAGCCAGATTCACTGCAGCAGCTGGCAATGCATTAAACAGTTGCGTTAAAATCGGCCTATTTGGTGTAGCCACTTGTGGAACAGTGGCTACAATAGCCGGTGCCGTGGCTGCTGAAGGGGTGGCTACCTGCGGTACAATGGCCACTACAGCCGGAGCTGCCGCCTGAGCCCCATTCCCCGACGTTTGATTCTCGGGCAAACGAAACGGAGATGTTACGGTCGATACAAAGGTTCGGAAGAAATTCCGATTGGAATCCAATACGTTGCCAAAACTTCCGAACAGATTGCCCAAAATCCTTTCCTGGGCCATGGCAGCAATGATGCAGGTGGCAAAAATGACGATGATGCTGAACTTCATTTTGCTTGGAAACTTCGAGTGGAACTGAACTGATGACTGAAGCTGCATCAGAGTCTATATATTTGTTATTCTGCACCAGAGTCTATGGTTGTTGTTAAAGTGAATGTCGGGGTTTGGCATAAATTGTTTTGGATACTAAACGGAGCAGACTCATAATATGAGTTTGTACTACAATTGGCTTTCGGCCAATTCCGTCAAATGGCTAATTATGGCCACACATAAGAACAAACATTCGGACATACACTTCAGTACATAAGTGACTAAGTCGCTGTGGCAATTCGGAACTGTTTGTATTTGACATCATAAATATTGATCGTTTTTCCTGCTGCTCGTGTATTTGAATTGGAAAGGCCCCATAAGTTTAGAGGCGGCTTTCATCAACATTTGTGGTAGCATTAATTATAGGGTATGGTTTTGAACAAATTTGTAGTTTTGGTAGCTTTCCCATCGCCCAACTGATTTCCTATTATTTCACATAGTTCCGGTTTTGATTGAACGTGGAAACTATTATTTTTTGGCTGTTAACAGTGTTTCCAAACAAATGAGCTCAAGTGCAGGCCATCTTAGGCAAAAACTGCAAATAATGTTTTGAAAATTTTCTAACTAAATTGATTTTGATTTTGTTATGCTAGAATAGCTAAATTTGTGAGGTTCGGAATAAAATGCATTAGCCAAAAAATGGGGGAGGTGGGGTGAGTGTAAGTGGGCATTCATCGGGGTCAAAGGTGAGCGAAAAGGAGTAAAAATACACAAAAAGCCCTAAAACAACTTCGAAGTCGCCCCCAGAGGGGGTAAATGTAAGACCGACCCCCATTAATAGGGGCCTCGTTGGGCCAGTTATAGCGTTGGGAGCAAATTTTATAAAAATGTAGTTTTGTATGGGAGCTCCATTATGGAGCAGATATGTTTGGGGAAAATGTCGGGGAGATGTCGTACATGTCTTCCCTCTAGGGGTGACTAGGGGACAGTTTTGGGCCTTTCCTTCATAAGAAAATTATAAAATATAAAAAAAGAATGTGTGGGGACCACCTTAAGGTTTGAAGATTGAGGGTAGGTACGATCTGAGTAAATATTGGGACTGAACAAATATTGGGGGTTGGTCATACGTTTTACTCCCCTTGGGGCAGTCAGAGTAGTGGGAGCAAATTTTATAAAAATTAGTTTTTCTATGGGAGTCCCATTAAGAAGTGGGGATATGTGGTAAGTTTGCTTGGAATAAATATATTTATTTAACGCAGCTAGAGGCGACTTCTGGGCAGTTTTGAGCCTTACAGTCATAACAAATATTATAATTCCCTTGCCTGTTTATACATATGCCTTAAAATTGACATTGAAGATAGTGAGAGGAGGTTTTTATTTGGATCCATCTAATTTCCTTGTAACTCGATGTCATCAAAGGTTGTAATGAAATCAAGAACAAGAAATCATATGGTCTCGACCATATCTCGAACTTCATTATTAGAAAACTACCTACGAAAGCATTTGAATTTCTCACTATAATATTCAACAATTGTCTATGTAACTGTTATTTTCCTGACACATGGAAAATTTCAAAAATATTCCCTATCCGGAAGAAGTCAAATAGCAATGAGTTAGACAACTTAAGACCTATCTCATTACTTTCGAAGTTAGGAAAATTACTTAAAAAAATAATTCGCGGGAAGATGGACATAGGCCTTGATGAAGCGTATATACATGATTTACATTTTGGTTTTAAAAAGGTCACTCTACGACAGATGCATTGCTCAAATTTCAGAATGATATTATCTGTAACCTCCGGAAAAAATACTGCACTGTTGCTATTTCTTTAGACATCGAAAAGGCTTTTGACAGTGCATCCCATTCATGCATACTTTTCAAAATGATTAATATTGGTTTTAGCCCGTCAATCATTAAGATGATACATAGTTTTTTCAAGAATAGGAAGTTTTCTATACAATTCAATAATAAATTATCAGAATATGATCATATCAACCGAGGTGTACCTCAAGGCTCCATCATGGCACCACACCTCTATACAATTTTTATATATGATTTTCCCCACATTGAACAAAATTCGATAGGTCTGTTATACGCCGACGACTCACTACTATACTCCCACGCTGAATCACCTTTAAAAGCTTTGGATAATGTATTTCTTCATTTGGAAAAGGTCAAGCATTTCTATAGGATATGGGGATTGAAGATAAATGTATCAAAAAGCGAGGCCATTTGCTTACGAAACGCTTCTAAAAAGTAAAAGTTTTGTTGTCCCTGAAAGTAAAACACTTAAACTTTTCGTAGAAGGGACGGAAATTCCATTTAAGGATAATATGAAGTACGTCGGCGTAAATTTCAACAAAGTGATGAAATTCAATGACCACGCCAGAACTGTAATTCAAAAATCACGGAGATTGGTGGGTCTCTTCTCTAGAATACTCTGGAACAAACAATTACCGCCAAGTACAAAACTATTATTATATAAGACAAGTATCAGACCGGTTTTACTATATGCTTTCCCAATCTGGTTTCAAATTTCTCCAACTATAATGAAAAACATTGAGATAATTGAACGGAAAATTCTGCGTTTTTGTATTGGGAAAAATTTCGTATCTCCATCCAAACGTTTCGATTTGTATACACAAAATCTAAAATCACTCCCATCGGTCTCTATGTGTGTGGCTTACTTGATCGTTTTATTTCAAAACTAAACCTTCATGAAAATAATTTTATCAAAGCCGTTTACAATGAACAGAAACATTTTAGTTGCTCAAATACGAACTATCTTTCTCCTGTTGGGTATATGAACAATCGCCAATCGGACTTTAGTATCAATAACAATATTCGCCATATATTTTATAACCAAGCTCCCCTTGGAATACACAGAGGATAAACCATTCTTACTTTACAGCTACACGTTCTTTTATACACTCTTAGATTTCAATTTTTTATTTTTTTATTAAACATATATTTCGTATTTTTAAATTTAATATTAAGCTAATATAATGAGAACAACTCTCCAAAAATGTATAGTCCCGGGAGCAAGGACGTTTTAAGAATTACACCTACAACAAATTCTCACATCTATTAAGACATTACATTATAATCTTAAGTTATCCTACAAATCACTTTTGTTATTCTTAAAAAAATTTTTGAAAGGCTCAATAAAACTCCAAACATTATAAAAAATAAAAATTTCGTACGTGAACCACCTTAAGGGTTGACAATACGAGGTAAGTAAAGGGTGGTTAAATTGTAAGGGCCGATGTTGAATGTGAACCACATCTAAACGTCAAGTTTTTTTTCTGCATTTCATTTGACATTTCTCAATTTCAACCATGGAAAGACACGCAATCGAGCAACGCGTTAAAGTTATTCAGGCTTATTATGACAATGGGCGTTCAAATCAAAATGCATATCGTGCACTTCGTGATTTTTTTCGGCCAATTTAATCGTCCAAATGTGCGTACAATTGGGAAAATTCAAAAAATCGATAAATTTTACAACAACACAATCAACGCATCGTTTTTGGGCTTTATGACGTTTTAAATTTGGGTGATATGACCGTACGCCGAGAAAATCTTTAATTTCAAGCCCAAACTTCGCGTCATAAGGCCCAAAGAAGTTTGTTGGGCTTTCTGACATTTTGATTGGGCGTTGTGACGGTTTTATTGCCCAAATTTGGGCGATATGCCGATTATTGGGCTTTATGACATTTATCGATTTGGGCGTTATGACCGTACGCCGCATATAGTAGGCCGAACTTAACGCATTTTTTACTTGTTTTCAAATAAAATCGTTCTTTATGTGGGGTTATATAGGGGCATATGGAAAAAATATACCTGGAAAGCCTAGATGTTCGAAATGTAGCTCAAAGATTCTATTTCTTACAAAAATCAATTGAGTTGCCAGAAATATTGTTTCAGAAATTTTATTTTTTTTTGTAGTTTATTCTGCACCATTTCACGGTACAAAAGGGTTTTCTATGAAAACTCCATGGAGAGGCCGTCGTTTCAACAGTCAGACAAAACAATCTCTAGGAACTCGATATTGAACTTTTAATCTTTTTAAAATACATATGTACTATTATTGTGTACATTTTATACAGCTGATAATTAGCATACTTGTAATTTATTATCTAGATAAACCACTTAATCCCAGCTAAATACGCACTCTTCGCTACAGAAACTGTTTGATGCCGGCCCTGTTTTCTTTATTATTATTTAATTATATTCCTGTTCAAAGTGATGAGGCGCATGCACACATGAATTCATTTCGTGATTTCTATCTTCTACACGCTGCCGATGTTAATTGGAGGTCTCCAGTTATGTCACACCTTTCACATGGCTTGTACGCGAGCACAGCAACAACACCAGGCCAACGGACTACAGACCATAAAGTCCATCTCATTATGCACTTGATGTAAATCTTGCGAAGCGTAGAGGCACAGTGTAGGGATCGCGTCAAAAAAGTGGATAATTTATTTATTTATTTGTCTCAGCTATAGAATCAAGCCGGTTAGTAATTAACAAAAATGTCTTAAATCTAAATACAATAATTACTTAAAAACTATAGGGTCCGTCAAATAACTTTTTTTTTTTTTTGAAAATGCTATAAAAAAATCTACTGAATATTTTCTCAAATTTCTTTTTTTATTTGAAAGTACAATCCTTCCGGTTAATAATGGAAAATAATTTCATGGCTGCTGAGAGCATCCCACAAATAATAGTCCAACGGTTGAATAGTTAAAAAAAAACGTTAGATGGTGGACCCTATATTAAAACAAAAATTAATTGAATGCAAAAAAATATATATTAAAAAGTATGAAATCGAAAAGTATAAAATCGACATCCACAGAGGATGTCGATTTTCGTAGAAGTGCAGTAACATTACAAAAAAAAATATATTTTTTTATATAGCCAAATCAAAACAAATACAAATATTAAAAAAATAATTTTATAAATAAATATAATATTTTAATTATTTCAAATCACGCTTATAAGGCAAGGCTACCAATATGTTTACATATCTACATTTACATTATATTTATATTTTCTAAAGCTTAAATACCATAAATATTGGTAGATAGTAGGTTGGTTACAGTTGGTTGTATTTCCATTCTGTTTTAATTCCAAAAGTACAAATTTTGAAAATCCATTATCAGACGTACATAGTGCAAAATAACCTAACTTCATGATTCAACCAATTTTTGCCGTAAAAGAAAAAGTACGAATTTGCAGTCAGAGGAATGTATACACCGAATTCCATGATTCCACCTGTGTCCATTTGGTTGGTACCCTTTTTAACCCCCTAAGAGTACGACTATCTAAAATCTCTTTATTTTACGTTTCTACCCAATTAGAATTTCATCATTCTAGCTGTAGTCGTTTAGTTAGTACTACTTTTAACCCTCTGTATCCCTTGAAAGTACGAATTTTGAAAAATCCGTTTATTTTCCGTGTCAGAGGAATGTATACTCAGAATTCCATGACTCTAGCTGCGGTCAATTGGTTGGTACTATTTTGTATCCCCTTTTTCACTTTAACCCCAAAAAGAACGAATTTCGAAAAATCCGTTTATTTTACGTGTCTACGCAATCAGAGGAATGTATATACCGAATTTGATTATTCTAGGGGCATCTGTTTGTTTGGTACCATTTTTATCCCTCTATTCCCATTTTACCCCTTAAAAGTACTAATTTGGAAAACCCTTTTATTTTCCATGTGTACGTAGTCAGAGGAATGTATACTCCTAATTTCATGACTCTAGCCGCGGTCATTTGGTTGGTACTATTTTTATCCCCTTTTTCCATTTTGACCCCAAAAAGTACGAATTTTGAAAAATCCGTGTATTTTACGTGTCTATGCGAATTTGATTATTCTAGGGGCATCCGTTTGTTTGGCACCATTTTTATCCCTCTATTCCCATTTTACCCCTTAAAAGTACTAATTTGGGAAAAATACTTTTATATTATGTATCTACTCAATTAGAGGAATGTGCACACCGAATTTCGTGTTTCTAGCTGTTGTCGTTTAATATGTACCATTTTTATCCCCTATTTGTCCCATTTCACCCCCTACAAATAAGAATCACTTTATGGTGCACGGTTTTGTTATCGGGGGAATGCGCATACCCTTGATATTGGTAAATACAAGCAGATACATTGAAAAAATATGCTTAAATACTCTAAAATATTAGGGATTATTATGGGTATTTTTAGTCCTTGTGAGGGAAAAATTTTTCCCTTTGGGCCGATTTCAATCCCCATTCAATCTACGACTATAAGACACATTTATTGAAAATGTGAACGTTCTGGCTCGTTTCGTTTAGATGCTAGCGTGCTTTCAACAGACCGACTGACATGGCTAGATCGTCTTAGAATTTTATGACGATCAAGAATGTATATACTTTATAGGGTCTCAGGTCGATATTTCAAGGTGTTACAAACGGAATAACAAAATTAGTATACCCCCATCCTGGTGGTGGAGGGTATACAAATTAAGGAGTGAGGAAAAAAACATAACAACAAGAAAAAAATAATAAAATAGCGATAAAAACAAAATTGGAGAAATGACTTGATATGTGATTCTAATACATAAATTAATATTTAAAAGGATAAAGTTATCAGGAAATTACAAATAAAAAACGTTAATGTACGCGACTTGAGAGGGTAAAAAATATAAATCAGATAATGAGCTGGAGTACATAGCAGGAAGCAGGAATGATAAAATTAAGATAGGGACTGGAACTGAGATGATGGCTGAGATGAAAACAGAAACAAGTAGACATTCTATATCACCATAAAATGAAAATAAAGGCAGGAAATGGAACATATCGAGAAGATGTGTGAAAGTATGAGCTTGAACAGATCAGAAGCTGGAATAGAACAGAAGCCGGAACATAAGATGAGCTGGAACAGAACAGGGACTTAAACGGAACAGGAGCTGGAGCAGAACAGGAATTGGATTGATGGTGAAATGAACAGGAATAATGTTGAAGAGATGCAGGAACGAGTTATATCAACTAAGCGGTAGTTGAACAGGAACATAATATCTAAGATAGACAGCACGAATAATTAGATGGCAGAAATAACAGCTGGATAACGAGCAGGAAACCGGAACTCTTTATATGATGATATAAACCAATCAATTGGGCGCGATATTAGTTTGGCGAATCTTGGTATAATCACTGATTCTATTTGTACAGAATAGAGCGCTTAAAAAAAAGAAATGAATCCGATATTGAGAATAAGTTATACGAGTCATTGAAATGTCTACAAAGACGGTCAAATGGATTATTTTCTTCGTAATTATGCCTAAATACAGGCAATCTAAGAGGAATAAAGTGCCTTGTTGGGCTTAACGGAACATTGAAATTTAGTTCGTTTAATAAATAAATAAATAATAGATTGAATACATATATTAAATGTAAATAAATATTTCATAGAAAATTTAATTATCCATTTACCCCCCAATGAAACTATACATCCAAACTAGTGTAATATGGAAATTGGAGATTTAGTTTTCACTGAGGAAAAATGTGAAATGTATATATTTGTTACTAACTAAACCAAGTAAATAATCCAAAGTAATTTAAGCGATTATTTTCTGGATGTAAAAACAACACATTTATGTAATTGATGAATTTTATTTATTTTCATTCCGTTATGACCTTAATGGCTTTCTTATATTACTTTGGAAGAATAAAATGAAATGAAGAAAAATGTGAATACGCCAAAAAGGCAGGCATCGAGAAGATTATTTCAAAATCATGTGGCCACTTTGTTAGCTTTCCCAAA
>OX377620.1:165741096-165948636 GCA_947397865.1 Polietes domitor | reverse complement strand
TTTCTTTGGAGTGCTTCCAAGCTACAAGAGGAATATCCGCAACAAATTTTAACTGTATGAAAATAAGAAATTTAATTAATAAGCTACCAATATTTGTATACTATATATAATGGATATATACTTCAATTCACAAGTAAATATAAGGGAGCAATCATAAATACCCTAAATATTGGGGGATAGAGAGTGTATTTCAGCTACAGTCGTTTGGTTGGTTGTATTTCCATCCTATTTTAATTTCAAAAGTATAAATTTTGAAAATACCCTATCTCTCACGTACGCAGTATAAGACAACTTCATGATTCTACCATTTTTTTGTCGTAAAAGCAACAAACGAATTTGGGAAAAAAATATTTTACGTGCTATGCAGTCAGATGAATGTACACACCGAATTCCATGATACTATTAGTGGTCATTTTGTTGGTACCATTTTTATCCCCTTTTTCCAATTTTGCCCCCTCAAGAGTACGACTATCTAAAACCTCTTTATTTTACGTATCTACACAATTAGAGGGATGTACATCCCTGAATTTCATCATTTTCATCATAGCTATATTCGTTTAGTTGGTACTATTTTTATCCCCTGTAGCCATTGTATCCCTTGAAAGTACGAATTTGGAAAAAACGTTTTATTTTTCGTGTCTACTCAGACAGAGGAATGTATAGAGCGAATTTCATGGTTGTAGCTGCATAAATTTTTGTCTTTTTGTCCCATTTCGTCCCCTACAAATAAAAATCTCTCTATGGTGGCCTTTTATGCTATAAAGGGAATGCGCATTGCGAATATCAAGTAAATACAAGCTAATATGTTCAAAAACATGCTGAAATACACAAAATATTAGGGGTATTTTCAGTCCTTGTGAGGGAAAAATTTTTCCCTCTGGGCCGATTTCGTCCACTTTCAATCCCAACCGATCTACAACCAAAAGACACATTTAGGAAAAATTTGAACCTCCTAGCTCATTTCGTTCGGCCGCTATCGTGCTTTCAACAGACAGACAGACAGACAGACAGACAGACGGACAGACGGACATGGCTATATCGTCTTAGAATTTTACCACGACCCAGAATATATATACTTTATGGGGTCTCCGATGAATATTTCAAGGTGTTACAAACGGAATGACAAAGTGAATATACCCCCATCCTGGAGGTGGAGGGTATAAAAAACGTTAATGTACGCGACTTGAGAGGGTAAAAAATATAAATCAGATAATGAGCCGAAGTCCATTGCAGGAAGCAGGAATGATAAAATTAAGACAGGAACTGGAACTGAGATGATGGATGAGATGAAAACAGGAACAAGTAGACATTCTATATCACTATAAAATGAAAATAAAGGCAGGAGATGGAACATAACGAGATGATGTGTAAAAGTATGAGCTGGAACAAATCAGAAGCTGGAAAAGAACAGAAGCTGGAACAGAAGATGAGCTGGAACAGTACAGGGACTGAAACGGAACAGGAGTTGGAACAGAACATGAACTGGATCAAAACAGGAGCTGGAGCAGAACAGGAATTGGAGTGATGGTGAAATGAACAGGAATAATGTTGAAAAGTTGCAGGTACGAGTTATATCAACTAAGCGGTAGTTGAACCGGAACATAATAGAACAGGAACATAATATCTAAGGTAGACAGCACGAATAAATAGATGACAGAAATAAAAGCTGGATAACGAGCAGGAAACTGGAATTCTTTATATCAATTGGGCGCGATATTAGTTTGGCAAACCTTGGTATAATCAATGATTCTAATTGTACAAAATAGAGCGCTTAATAAAAAGAAATGAATCCGATATTGAGAATAAGTTATACGAAATTGAAATGTCTACAAAGACGGTCAAATGGATTATTTTCTTCATAATTATGCCTAAACACAGGCAATCTAAGAGGAATAAAGTGCCTTGATGGGCGTAACGGAACATTGAAATTTAGTTCGTTTAATAAATAAATAAATAATAGATTGAATACATATATTGAATGTAAATAAACATTTCATAGAAAATTTAATTATTCATTTTCCCCCCAATGAAACGATACATCCAAATTAGTGTAATATGGAAATTGGAGATTTAGTTTTCACTGAGGAAAAATATGAAATGTATATACATATTTGTTACTAACTAAACCAAGTAAATAATCCAAAGTAATTTAAGCGATTATTTTCTGGATGTAAAAACAATACAATATGTATTACATTTATGTATTTAATGCATTTTATTTATTTTCATTCCGTTATGACCTTAATGGCTTTTTTATATTACTTTGGAAGAATAAAATGAATTGAAGAAAAATGTGAATACTCCAAAAAGGCTGGCATCCCGAGGATTATTTCAAAAATCATGTGGCCACTTTGTTAGCTTTCCCAAAAGTGTAATCTCCCCAACATGTGATGAAATTACTTTACTTATTTTTTGTATTCTGTCATAACTCGAAGCACTGTACGATGTTCATTTATACAATTTACTTCGATTGTTTGAGCGGTTGACATCCCCTGGTGTTTTATGTAAAGATGATTTGTAAAAAAAATCTGATACGGCTTTAAGTCGTACGACCATAAATTGATATCACGTATTTATCCATGTAAATGGCGGTAGCTTATTAATTAATATTAATTAGCTTATTAATTATTATTAAATAAATTATTGTATTAAAAATGTAGATAGAATGGTAAAATACGAGGTAATTTGAAGGCGGAAGTTGTCATAACAAAAATAGGAAGTAATTCCATTTCCGTGGTATATTCCTCGCTTTTTAGGAAGTTCCTTCCAAAAAAGTTGATTAAAGAAGTTGTGATACCAAGTGAATTTTTTCATGTGGAGCCACTAAGATTTGGCATCCACTTTGCATCCAAAAGTTCCCGAATTGAATCTTTATAATTCACTATTTTGTACAAATAAAGGGTGATTTTTAAAAGTTATAGGAAAGTTTTTCAAAAATCATCAGTCATCATTAACACTGGCCGATACAGCTGCGATATTTTCTTCAGTTCGCACTCTACGTAAGCGTGTTGGTGGTTTAATGTCCAACAATGTAAATTTGGTGCGAAATTTAGTCACAATAGCCCGAATTCCGCCCGCTTCAGTGGGTCGATTAAACTGACCATAAAATGGAAGTGCGCGATGAACTTTCTTAACAGAGCACGCATTTTGATAATAAAATTCAATAATTTGCAAGCGTAGTTCGTTTGTAAGACGATTCATGGTTAAATTATAGACCAAACTGAAGATGTTTGACAGTGAAACAAAACACGATACGTGCGTCAGCTATTTAAACCAGTGTTGCCAAAAAGATAATAGCTAAAAAATCACCCTTTATCACACTTACATGGTTTTATATACAAAAATCTTAGCATATCTTAGATCATTTGATGAGACGTCAACAACCCGCTGTGCTCTTAATAAATTTGCTACGTACTCGACGCCCATGTTATTTACAACAAGTGCATAATGAGATGGACTTTATGGTCTATAGTCCGTCCGTCAATGGACGCTCTTGCTATTACAATTGAACTGTGAAAGGTGTCACATAAGTGTAGGGTCTCCCCTCCCCACCCAACCAAATTAACATCAACATACATAAGCTACAAATCATTGTGAACAAGTTAAAAAGTTGTAAAAAAAATATGTTAACATCCTTGTTGTTATAATATATTTTGGCAGGTGGGGTCTACGCCAGTGGTACAGGGGTGCGTGCAAGATCCTAAAGAGAAATCGAAGTAGGCCCAACATTTAGAATCATTCTCTGGATCGACATAACTATGTCCGTCTGCGATTATAAAGCACATTGTACAGTGTGGACCCACTCGATCGATTTTTTTTGTGAAAATTCTGTAACTTTGTGAGGAAAAATATATAAAATATCCATAAGTATATATATACTGGGTCGTGGTACAATTCTAAGACGATCTAGCCATGTCCGTCTGTCTGTCTATCTGTTGAAAGCACGATAGCGGCCGAACGAAATGAGCTAGAATGTTTAAATTTTTGAAAAAAAGTTATAGAAATGATTGAAAGTGGGCGAAATCGGCCCAGAGCCAAAAATTGCTCCCTAACAAGGACTGAAAGTACTCCCTAATATTAGAAATGATTTCCACCCTTTCAAAGGGTTTCTCAAGTGGCTTCGCAGCGACTTTTCGACATAAAATCTGGCCTCTTTAAGGAAATGATTGGTTTGATGTTGAAAAGTGTTGCGAAGCCACTTGAGAAAACCTTTGACAGGGTGGAAATCATGATCGTGGTAGTCTGCAGCCAAGCAATAAATGTCACCATGCCATTTGTAAATAAATTTGCATTCTATTAAATATAGATGCAAAATTGCCGTTTTCAATTGTTTAACGAATTGAACTGTATTCGGATAGAAAGTGGAGTGTATCATATAGTCGGCCCCGCCCGTCTTTAACCATTCCTTACTTGTTTTCATTATAAGTTAGTTTCGCGCCAAATGTTTGCAACACCAAGAAATAATCGAGCTAGACCCACCTTTAAGTATACAGATCGGCTTAGAATCTCCAGCTGAGTCGATTTAACGATGTCTGTCTGTCCGTCCGTCTGCTGTCCATCTAAGCTTGTTCGCACTCTACAGGTCGCAATTGTTGTCCGATTGTCATGAAACTTGGCAGAAGTTATTTTTTCTGGCCAAGGACAATCGGTATTGAATTTGGAGGAAATCGGTTCAGATTTAGATATAGCCACCATACAAATGTTGCTCCCTATTTCACTTTTTCCGCTTTAGAAACCACATATTGTACCCGATTTTCTTTAAAATTGGCACAACATCTTATAATCCAACTAGAAACACGTATGCAAAAATTGGGTAAGATCGGTTCATATTTAGATATAGCCCCCATACAAATGTCGCTCCCGATTTGACTTTTTCCGCTCTAAAATCCACATATTGTACCCGTTTTTCTTTCAAATTGGCACAACATCTTATAATCCAACTAAAAAACCTATGGTGAAAGTGGGTAAGATCGGTTCAGATTTAGATATAGCCCTCATACAAATGTTGCTCCCGAATGTTTAACCGATTTTGTCAAATTTTACATATTATATTTCACCAATAAACAGACATGGTGAAAGCGGGTCACATCGTTCCTGGTTTCAATATACCCCCATACAAATGTCCTTTCCGATTTAACATTTTTATACCCTACACCACTTCGTGGTCTAGGGTATTATAAGTTAGTTTTCCGCCAAATGTTTGTAACACCAAGAAATAATTGAGCTAGACCCACCTTTAAGTATACGGATCGGCTTAGAATCACCAGCTGAGTCGATTTAACGATGTCTGTCTGTCCGTCTGTCCGTCTGTCCGTCTGTCCGTCCGTCCGTCCGTCCGTCCGTCTGCTGTCCATCTAAGCTTGTTCGCACTCTACAGGTCGCAATTGTTGTCCGATTGTCATGAAACTTGGCAGAAGTTATTTTTTCTGGCCAAGGACCATTGGTATTGAATTTGGAGGAAATCGGTTCAGATTTAGATATAGCCCCCATACAAATGTCGGTCCCGATTTGACTTCTTCCGCTCTAGAAACCACATATTGTACCCGATTTTCTTTAAATTTGGTACAACATCTTATAATCTGACTAGAAACACCTATGCCGAAATTGGGTAAGATCGGTTCAGATTTAGATATAGCCCCCATACAAATGTCGCTCCCTATTTCACTTTTTCCGCTTTAGAAACCACATATTGTACCCGATTTTCTTTAAAATTGGCACAACATCTTATAATCCAACTAGAAACAAGTATGCAAAAATTGGGTAAGATCGGTTCAGATTTAGATATAGCCCCCATACAAATGTCGCTCCCGATTTGACTTTTTCCGCTCTAGAAACCATATATTGAGCCCGATATTCTTTAAAATTGGCACAACATTTTATAATCGAACTAGAAACACCTATGCTGAAAGTGGGTAATATCGGTTCAGATTTAGATATAGCCCCCATACAAATGTCGCTCCCGATTTGACTTTTTCCGCTCTAGAAACCACATATTGTACCCGATTTTCTTTAAAATTGGCACAACATTTTATAATCGAACTAGAAACACCTATGCTGAAAGTGGGTAATATCGGTTCAGATTTAGATATAGCCCCCATACAAATGTCGCTCCCGATTTGACTTTTTCCGCTCTAGAAACCATATATTGAGCCCGATATTCTTAAAATTTGGCAAAACATCCTACAATCCAACTATAATCACCTATACAGAAAGTGGGTAAGATCGGTTCAGATTTAGATATAGCCCCAATATAAATGTCGCTCCCGATTTGACTTTTTCCGCTCTAGAAACCATATATTGAGCCCGATATTCTTTAAAATTGGCACAACATTTTTTAATCGAACTGGAAACACCTATGCTGAAAGTGGGTAAGATCGGTTCAGATTTAGATATAGCCCCCATACAAATGTCGCTCCCGATTTGACATTTTCCGCTCTAGAAAAGACATATTGTACCCGATTTTCTTTAAATTTGACACAACATCATATAATCCAACTAGAAACACCTATGCAGAAATTCGGTAAGATCGGTTCAGATTTAGATATAGCCCCCATACAAATGTCGCTCCCGATTTGACTTTTTCCGCTTTAGAAACCACATTTTCTACCCGATTTTCTTTAAAATTGGCACAACATTTTATAATCGAACTAAAAACTCTTATGGTGAAAGTGGGTAAGATCGGTACAGATTTAGATATATCCCCAATACAAATGTCGCTCCCGATTTGATTTTTTCCGCTGTAGAATCCACATATTGCACCCGATTTTCTTTAAAATTGGCACAACATTTTATATTTGTTTTATAATGTTTCAACTAGGAATACCTACCGTGAATGAGAAATATATAGGCGCATGTTTTGGCATAGGCCTCAAGTGTTGTTATAGGCCCCCTTCAAATGTCCGTCCGATTTATCCTATTACCGCTGTATAATTTGTATTTGTCTTTGGATCTTGATCAATTTTTCCAGATCATGTTATATGTACTTCTCAGAATATCTGCTGGAAAGTTAGATCAATTACTTTATTATTTACCATATTCATTAAATTTGACTAAAGATGAATTTATAGTATAATTTATATAAAATTGCTCCCATGAAATACCAGGGTTTAGTAATCAAAGCGAGGTATATACGCAGGGAGTGGTGTAGGGTATTATATAGTCGGCCCCGCCCGACTTTAGCCTTTCCTTACTTGTTTGTCATACACATACATTTACAGGATGCAAAAATCCTTCCCGATTTCAATTTTTTACCGAATTGAACTGTAATGAGAATTGTTTGGGTGATGCCCATATGTCCATACTTTGGTATACTACTGTATAATTTGTATTTGTCTGTCGGACAATTGGATCAATTACCATATTATTTACCATATTCGTTAAATTTGACTAAAGATGAATTTATAGCATATAAATTATATTCATATAATTTGTATGAAATACATAAAATTGCTCCCATGAAATACCTGGGCTTAGTAATCAAAGCGAGGTACATACGCCCGACTTTAGCATTTCCTTACTTGTTTTTATTTGTTTTGGTTTGGCTATATTAAACAAGTAAAAACGGCTTTAATCTCGGCCGGGCCGAACTTTATATACCCTCCACCATGGATTGCATTCCACAGAGGCTGTCGATTTTCATAGGAGTGCAGTAATATTACAGGAAAATATATATTTTTTTAATGTAGCCAAACCAAAACAAATACAAATATTGAAAAAATAATTCTATAAATAAATATAGTATTTGTATTATTTCAAACCTCGCTTATAAAGCAAGGCTACCAATATGTTTACATATCGTAATAATACTTCAAGTCAATTCAAAAAATAAATATTCTTATATTTATATTTTCAAAAAGCTTAAAACAGTTGGGTATATTTCCATTCTATTTTAGTTCCAAAAAGTACACATTTTGAAAATCTATCATATCACGTGCATAGTGCATGATTCTACCAATTTTTGGCGTAAAAGTAAAAAGTACGAATTTGGAAAAATCTTCTTATTTTGAGTTTCTATGTAGTCAAAGGAATGTATACAGCGAATTCCATGATTCTAGCTGCTCCTTTTGGTTGGTACCATTTTTATCCCCTTTTTCCCTATTTTACCCCCTTAAGAGTACGATTTACTAAAATCTCTTTATTGTACGCGTCTACGCAATTAGAGGGATGTAAACTCCGAATTCCATCATTCTAGCTATATTCGTTTTGTTGGTATTATTTTTATCCCTCTGTACCCATTGTATCCTTGAAAGTACAATTTTGAAAAAACCCTTTTATTTTTCGTGTCTACGCAGTCAGAGGAATATATACGCCGAATTCCATGATTCTAGCTGCGGCAATTTTGTTGGTACTATTTTTATCCCTTTTTTCCTATTTTACCCATTAAGAGTACGACCTTCTAAGATCTATTTATCTTACGTGTCTACGCAATTAGAGGGATGTAATCACCGAATTCCATTATTCTAACTTCCATTTCCCTTTTTCCATTTTAACCCCAAAAAGTACGAATTTCGAAAAATCCGTTTATTTTACGTGGGGCTACGCAATCAGAGAAATGTTTACACCGAATTTCATTATTCTAGGTGCAGCCGTTTGGTTGGTACCATTTTTATCCCTCTATTCCCATTTTACCCCTTAAAAGTACGAATTTAGAAAAAATACTTTTATATTATGTATCTACTCTATTAGAGGAATGTACACTAGGGCGTACCTCAAAAAAAAAGTTCGCCGTACACCTTCGAATATGAAGTATTATTGAAAGGTAGTTTCAAAAAAAAAAATTTTATTTTTTTATGCCGAACGTAGGGGTCGCGCTTTTACATTTTTCTATATAACTTGTATTTATAAACGGATTTTAAAGTGTGATACATCGATGTTTTTGTCTCGACGAGGCCGATTTTTTTGTCTTTGAAGTCATTGAGCTCAAGCACCCCCTTCTGGTACTTACCCATCATTTCTCAGTTGCTACTACCCTAATGTACCACTCTAATAATCGAAAATTAAAGCTCGCATAAAATCATGAATCATGTTTGAGCTCAATGACTTCAAAGACAAAAAAATCGGACAAAAACATCGATGTATCACACTTTAAAATCCGTTTATAAATGCAGAAGTTATATAGAAAAATGTAAAAGCGCGACCCCTACGTTCGGCATAAAAAAATAAAAAAAATTTTTTTGAAACTACCTTTCAATAATACTTCATATTCGAAGGTGTACGGCGAACTTTTTTTTTTTTACTTGTAACCTGGTACGCTCTAATGTACACGTCAAATTCCGTATTTCTAAATGTTGCGTTTTATAGGTACCATTTTTATACCTTTTTGTCCCATTTCACCCCCTTACAAATAAAAATCACTTTATGGTGCACGTCTTTGTTATAGGGAGAATGCGCATACCCTATATCAAGTAAGTACAAGCCGACATATTGAAAAAATATGCTTAAATACTCTAAAATATTGGGGATTATTATGGATATGTTAGTCCTTGTGAGGGAAACATTTTTCCCTTTGGACCAATTTCGCTCAGTTTCAATCTCAACCGATCTACGACTATAAGACGTATTTATGGAAAATTTGGACGTCCTATCTCCATTAGTTTAGATGCTAGCGTGCTTTCAACAGACGGACGGACGGTAGGACTGACATGGATATTTTATGACGTTCAAGAATATATAGATATATATATATACTTCATAGGGTCTCAGATCGATATTTCACGGTGTTACAAATGGAATGACAAAGTTAGTATACCCCCATCCTGGAGGGGGGTATACTGCCTACCAATATTTATGGTATTTGAATATATATGTATATATATATATATGTCTTACAAGCGTGGCTTGAAATAATAAAAATATTATATTTATTTATAAAATAATAATTATACCCTCCACCTCCAGGATGGGGGTATATTCACTTTGTCATTCCGTTTGTAACACCCTGAAATATTCATCGGAAACCCCATAAAGTATATATATTCTGGGTCGTGGTAAAACTCTAAGACGATATAGCCATGTCCGTCTGTTTGTCTGTTGAAAGCACGATAGAGAAACGAGCTAGGAGGTTCAAATTTTTCCTAAATGTGTTTTATGGTTGTAGATCGGTTGGGTTTGAAAGTGGACGAAATCGGCCCAGAGGGAAAAAATTTTCCCTCGCAAGGACTGAAAATACCCCTAATATTTAGAGTATTTCAGCATGTTACTTGATATTGATTGTACGTGATAGCTTGTATTTACTTGATATTTGCAATTCGCATTCCCTTTATAGCATAAAAGGGCACCATAGAGTGATTTTTATTTGTAGGGGCCGAAATGGTACAAAAAGGGATAAAAATGGTACCTATAAAACGACAACAGATAGAAACACGAAATTTGGCGTGTACATTCATCTAATAGAGTAGAGACATGATATTTTTTCCAAATTCGTACTTTTAAGGGGTAAAATAGGAATTGAGGGATAAAAATGGTACCAACCAAACGGCTGTACCTAGAATAATGAAATTCGATACATACATTCCTCTGATTGCATAGACACGTAAAATAAAAGAACTTTACAAAATTCGTACTTTTTGGGATTCACATGGAAAAAGGGGATAAAAATAGTACCTACCAAATGACAGATGTATACTAATGAAATTCTGAGTATACATTCCTCTGACTGCGTAGACACGAAAAAAATGCGAAAATTCGGTGTATACATTCTGACTCGAAAAAGGGTTTTTTTTCGAAATTTGTACATTTGGGCGGAGAATGGGGCGAATTGGGATATCTTTAAAATTTATACTTTTCATATCACTTTGTATGTATGTATATAAGATTCTGCCCGGCCGAACTTAACGCCTTCTTACTTGTTTTTATTATTTATTATAATTATTATTTTTTCAATATTTGTTTTGGTTTGGCCGGTTCGGCCGAACTTAACGCCCTGTTTTGCTTGTTTAGTATAGGGTCACAGAGGTAAGGTGTCCGCTTTGCACCCAGAAGGTCTCGGGTTCGAACCGAAGCTCGGAAAAAAACTTTTTTTCTATTTTTTATTACTTTTATATATAAACAATGTTTTGGTTTGGATAATTTTAACAATTTAAAAATTTTTGCTTTAAAAAATACAAATTTTTTGATTTCATTTTTACTAATAATATCGAATTTATACTACATAATATCAATAAAATTAAGTAGTATTAATTTATTTAATGTTAACTTTATTTAATATATCAAATATAACGCAAATATATTAATTCACACTAAATAAATACTTTGTTAAGTTTCCTATTGTCAGTTCTAACCAACAAGATGATGTGCTCTAGTTATTCAGCACTCACAACAGAGGATAGCTAAAATGACGAAAAGTTGGGAGAAAACGTTTAATTAGCTTAATAACTTAAATTAAAAAAACACTTCCTCAAGTTACCCTCGAGAATAATCAAATTAGTTACCCTTTCTTAATAAACAAACCCGATTTTTAAAATAAAACGAATTAATTCGAACCTATAATCTACTTTTGCACTTAACAAAACCATAAATTTTATTTAAAGAAATAAAAAAAAATATTGCGATTTTTTTTGCACTGCTGACCGACAAACCCGATTCAAACGAGTATCATCTCAACGGTTTAAGTGCATCAAGCAATTATCACATTCACACACGTGCCACTTTGGCTGGGAAGAAATCCAATCTACATGAATGCTGCGGCCAACAAAAGGCAACAAAAACCCGAAGTTGAAAACAAGCAGCACTAAACGCTCAAGTTTAACATGCAACGTCGAGATATAATTTGCAATTTTTTCGAATAATGATAGAGGCGTGCACACATATTTTGAAATCGCATCAACAGATTCAGGCCGCTGGCGCATGCCCGCTTGACGCAATGCAATTGAAAAACTAACAGCTCACGCAATGAAGTTCAAATGTGGCAACTAGATGGCAGTGGTAGACCGAGGAGTTACACTGCAGTTAGATTTCAAAGTTTGCATATTCATAATATCACCGACATTTTTATTTTATACTCATCCTCTCGTCGCTCAATTGGATGTCTTCCATTCTACCCAACACGCATGAAGTATGCTAAGAATTTAAGTCAATGGCCTGGACAGCATAGAATGGAGGCATATCTGGTTGAAAATTCACTTCCGTGGTCACAACCGCCATGCTCACCAACGAACCATGCATAACCTGTTCAGCAAGGTAGCGTCAAGAAAACCGGTAAAAACAAAACGTTGGTGAGCTACGAGACTGAGTTGTGTGTCTTGCAACTCGAACCCAGTACTCGCGGTGACGGAAATTGAATGGCGTTGCAAACATCCATTCCATTCCAAAGACAACAACTACCGGTCTGGTCTGCTGGCCGCTTAAATTCGATCGATAGGTGATTGACTGACTGGCAACAAGTCTTTCTTTATACGCCAGACAATGATCGAAGAGATGTTGCAATACGACTGAAACTAGCGGCATACGAGTACTCGAACTACCTGGCTACCTTGTACGAGTATCTTGTCTGGAACGCTCACATGGCGTTGGTGCAAAACCAGTTGTGTGTTTATGCTCGTACACGACCTACGGCGGAGGCACACATAGCCGGCTAAAACGAGGGTAGAGCCGAAAAGGGCGGCGTATATTGCTCGTACTATTAAGGCGCGCCATTTAAAGGAAATTTTAGAAATTTGTACCGAATCATCAGATCGAAAATTGAGAGAGCTCATTCCGCAGTGAGCAAATTAGAACTACCAACTCGACATCAATCATCACAAAATACTCTCACCTCCGCTCTGTCGCTCACAAGTGAGATAACCATGCCCTCAAAACGTTCGTGCAGTATCTGTATTGTGGCATTAGCTGTGTGACACCGCCACACAGTGGTTCAAAATCAAACTCCATCGGCCAAAATTCAATAACTTTTGTTCTAGTAGACATTTTTGAGTTCTGTAAAAAATCAAAAATAGACAAGGACCCAAGGATTATTTTGAGAAATTAACATTAAAAATCGCGAAATCAGATATATTTCAGAAATCGGCAGAAAGTTGACTATTTTTCGTATTTTTTGATTTTAAAGAATTTTTTTTTTATTTTTATGTCTAACATATTTTTACGTATTTGTTCATAATGCGAAAAAAATGCCTTGTCATTTATTTTGGTTTAAGACCAAAGGTTGTGCTGAAGTCTTCAGCAGAACCCAAAAATTAGCAAAAAAGGCAAAGTGAGACCTTTATTGTTGCACAGTTTCGATGGGCGCTACCCCATCTCATCAGAACTTTCACAACGAATGTATGTCTTTGACTTAAATCGGGGTTCATATTAGTACCAGCGGTCACATATTTCAAATGAGAGACGCTGATAAACAAAATATTCCACCGAACTAAGTCGACACACTAAAAATCTCACTTTGCCAATTCAATGTTGCGCATGTGTTCGCATCGCTCGCAACAATGCAAAGGTTGTTGTTGTACGGTATGTCCCGTCTTCACTGTACCTCGTGTGTATTGTTGTTGTTTGTATGTATAGTTGGTCTGTTATGTTGTATGTCTTGTCATTTATTTTGGTTTAAGACCAAAGGTTGTGCTGAAGTCTTCAGCAGAACCCAAAAATTAGCAAAAAGGCAAAGTGAGACCTTTATTTAATTTTTTTTATTAGAAATTTTCATGTTTTTCAGATTTTGAAAATTGAAAAACGTAATTTCTTTTTTTTGACTTTGTTTCTCACACATTTTAAGAGATTTTGTACTCAAGTTTTTATACCCTACACCACAGGGTATAATGTCTTTGTGCATTTGTATGTAACACCCAAAAGGAAACGATATAGACCGATCGACTTAGATTCACTTTTTGAGTTGTTTTACCGATGTCCGTCCGTCCGTCTGTATAGCTATTCTTGTAATCAAAGTCCAGGTCGCAATTATGGTTAGAACTAAACAAGTAAGGAAAGGCTAAAGTCGGGCGTTGCCGACTCTATTATACACTCCACTTTCTATCCAAATAAAATTTAATTCGGTGAAAAAGTGAAAGTTGGAAGGATTTTTGTATCCTGTAAATGTATGTGTTTGACAAAAAATGTTAAATCGGAAAGGACATTTGTATGGGGGTATATTGAAACATGGAACGAAATAGGTGAAATATAATATGTATAGTTTGGCCAAAATCGGTTAAACTTTTGGAAACAACATTTGTATCTGGGCTATATCTAAATCTGAACCCATCTTACCCACTTTCACCATAGGTTTTTTTAGTTAGATTATAAGCTGTTGTACCAAATTTAAAGAAAAATCGGGTACAATATGTGGTTCCTAGAGCGGAAAATGTCAAATCGGGAGCGAGATTTGTATAGAGGCAATATCTAAATCTGAACCGATCTTACCCAACTTCTGCGTAGGTGTTTCTGGTTGGATTATGAGATATTGTGCCAAATTTAATGAAAATCGGGTACAATATATGGTTCCTAGAGCGGAAAATGTCAAATCGGGAGCGAGATTTGTATGGGGGCTATATCAAAATCTGAACCGATCTTACCCAATTTCTGCATAGGTGTTTGTAGTTGGATTATAAGATGTTGTGCAGAATTTAAAGAGAACCGGGTACAATATGTGGTTTCTAGAGCGGAAAATGTCAAATCGGGAGCGAGATTTGTATGGATGCTATATCTAAATCTGAACCGATCTTACCCAATTTCTGCGTAGGTGTTTCTAGTTGGATTATGAGATATTGTGCCAAATTTAATGAAAATCGGGTACTATATATGGTTCCTAGAGCGGAAAATGTCAAATAGGGAGCGTCATTTGTATGGGGGCTATATCTAAATCTGAACCGATCGTACCCAATTTCTGCGTAGGTGTTTCAAGTTGGATTACAAGATGTTGTGCAGAATTTAAAGAAAATCGGGAGCAATATGTGGTTTCTAGAGCGGGAAATGTCAAATCGGAAGCGACATTTGTATGGGGGCTATATATAAATCTGAACCGATTTTCCTCAAATTAAATAGCGTTCGTCCTTGATCCACAAAACTTATTTGCGCCAAGTTTTGTTAAGATCGGAGTATAATTGCGACCTGTAATCTGATTACAACAATAGATGGACAGACAGACAGACGGACATTGCTAAATCGACTCAGAAAGTGATTCTAAGCCGATATGTATAATAAATGATGGGTCTAACTCGTTTCCTTTTGGGTGTTACAAACAAATGCACAAAGACATAATACTCTCGTGGAGTGTATAATGAAACTTTGCACAACGAAGTTTCATGGAATATGGACGAACGCTATTTAATTTGAAGAAAATCGGTTCAAATTTTGTTCCCGATTTTACTTTTTCCGCTCTAGAACCACATATTTCAACAGATTTTCTTCAAATTTAGCAAAACGACATATATTTTAACTAGTAATAGCTCTGGTAAAAATGGGCCAGATATATATAGCTCCCAGACAAATTTCGCTCCCATATAAATGACTCCCCCGATCTAATTCTTTCCGCTCTAGAAACCACATATTTAATAGATTTCCATCAAGCGTCTTATATTTCAGAAAACCTATGCTAAAAATGCCTCAGATCGGTTCAGATTTATATATAGCTCTCATTCAAAGTTTGTGTTCAAATTTTTTAACAAATATAGATGTATTTGTATGAAATTTGTAGTATAAATATACCCGGTTCAAATGTAACGACCTTTGTATACCCTACACCACAGGGTGTATTGACTAAGTGTAGGGAATCATATAGACGGCCACGCCCGACTTTAACCTTCCTTACTTGTTTAATTAGAAATTGAGGTTTCTTAGATTTATTATGACGCCAAAACTATGTTTGTGCCAAATATGGTGTGGTTGTAATGAATATTGCGTTTTGGAACTAAAAATCTGACTTTTTGCAATATATGTCTGCTAAATCAGGTATTATTTGGTTTTTTTTTGGCATATTTCAGGCAAATAAACTCCGATTGTTATACAATTTAGCATGAGGATAAAGGAAATTTACTCATGTAAGTCAAAATGAAAAAAAGTCATAAATATCTTATTTTAATATATATGTGAATACAAATCATTACCAGTAATTTCATTTGAGTCCACAATTAAATGAAAATTGCCAGTGCCACGCCCAACGCCCAAATACAATTTTTGTTTTTTTTTTCGATTTTCGATTTTTTTTATAAAAATTATATTATTTTTAATCGATGGTAAACGGCTATTATATTTACCTTCATATATAATTTAAGATTAATATATCGGCTCAATATTTACAAGAGAACAACGAAGAAAGCATTGCTTCATTTTTGGCTTAGAAGGTTTTACCGTTTCAGTAATTAAATCGGTGTTTGCAGTTATAAGCAGAATATTCTTTTTATCTATATATATAAAAGAGTTGCGTTACTGACTGACTGACTGACTGACTGACTGACTTATCATTGACCAGCCCCCAGACCAAACGGCTGAAGCCAGGGTCATGAAATTTTCAGGGTAGTTCCCAAATATGACGTAGACGTCGACTAAGAAAGGGTTTTACGAAATTCGTACTTTTAGGGGATAAAATGGCCCAAAAAGGGATAAACATCGAACCTTCGTCCTGACTAAACGGCAGTAGCTATAAACATGAAATTCGGTGAGTTCCTTGCAATGACCATGCAGACGAGCTACAAATAGGGATTTTTCGAAATTTGTACTTTTAAGGGACGAGCGGGACAAAAAGGGATAAAAATGGTACAAACTAAAGTATTACAGCTAGAAACGTGAAATTTGGTATGTAAATTCCTCTGACCATATAGAAACGAAGTAAAATTGGATTTTTCGAAATTTGTACTTTTAAGGGACGAGCGGGACAAAAAGGGATAAAAATAGTACCAACTAAAGTATTACAGCTAGAAACGCGAAATTTGGTATGTAAATTCCTCTGACCATATAGAAACGAAGTAAAATTGGATTTTTCGAAATTTGTACTTTTAAGGGACGAGCGGGATAAAAATGGTACCAACTAAAGTATTACAGCTAGAAACGTGAAATTTGGTATGTAAATTCCTCTGACCATATAGAAACGAAGTAAAATTGGATTTTTCGAAATTTGTACTTTTAAGGGACGAGCGGGACAAAAAAGGATAAAAATGGTACCAACTAAAGTATTACAGCTAGAAACGTGAAATTTGGTATGTAAATTCCTCTGACCATATAGAAACGAAATAAAATTGGATTTTTCGAAATTGTAGTTTTAAGTGGCGACCGGGAGAAAAAGGGATAAAACTGGTACCAATTTTACTATTACAGCTAGAATCGTGAAATTTAGTGTGTAAATTCCACTGATCATATAGCAGCGCAGTAGTTTGATTTTTCGAAATTTGTATTTCTAAGGGGTGCGCGGGACGAAAAGGGATAAAAATGCTGTACAATCCTGTGTTACCAAATATTAACAAATTTTACCTATAGTGATTTTTTAAAATGTGTACTTTTTGTACTTAAAGTTATAAACTGGCTGACTGAATCTAGGAACATGAGATCGAGGATATAAATGGTTGTAATATTTTGTTCAAAACTTGGTAGAAAATTATTAAAATTATACATACAAGGTAGTTCAGCTAAAATAGTCAAGCACATCCCTTTGACTGTGTGTGAGTGCTACCTAATAGGAGCTTTCCAAATTACTATTTTAGATTTATCTATATCCACCAAAAGAAAATTAAATAAATACTATCCAAAAACAGAGACGGATAAAATTAACGAATAACTTGCTTTTTCGCGTGCGAAGCAGCGGGTACTGCTAGTACTGAATAAATAAGACAATTGTCTAAAAATATTTATAAATACCGAGCCATCGATCGGCCTCGCAAATATGGTTTTATACTGTAGAAAATGAACAATACTAAATAAATTCAATCTAAAAACACTGTCTGAAAAGGAAATCGAAAGCATAATTACACCTTTTTAAATGTAAAAGAACACCTCCTGTTTTCTAAGAACCAAAAGAAATTCAAAAACGATACATGGTTTCCGAGATATATCCCAATAAAATAACCTCTATTACAATGAAATTTTCCACAGCTAAATTTAGCCGCGATATTGGCAAAATATTTTTTGAGAATATGTTTAATAAGAATGTTCTTTGCAAAATTCAATTAATAAAGTCGAGATTTGGACACATGTAATTTGGGAGTTTTCGCCGCTGATAATACATTCACATCCACTGCATATCTGGCAATTTTTCTTGTTGACGTCCAGTTTGTCTAAACAAGGAGCCATGTTGCTGATGACGATTGTATTGCTAAAATCAAGGACCTCTTCCAGCTTCCTTTCATCATTTCTGTGTGACGTACGACGCTGTAAGATTCCACATTTATTGTCTCCTGAATCAATTTGTATGACGTACATACCTGGCATGGCTTAAAAAGTATAATCGTATTGTAACATATGTACTACCCAAAACCGCAAAATACACAATACAAGTTTATTACAATAATTCCAAAATTTTATTTCATTTTTTTAATTTCAATTTATTTTGTGGTTTGTATTAATTTCTATTTTTTACCTTGAACTTAGTTCATTCATAGAAACGTTTTTATTTCGGTTCAAGAGTTCATGAGAGGACATTGTGTCAAATTTAAATTATTTAAACTTTTGATTTGAGTGAGCAATTCACACGACAAACATTTGGAAAATATATCTCTAAGAAGATATCATTTTGAAGAAAATAATCGAAATTATATTTTGTGATATCATTCTACTTTTTTATCTTAGAGCCATATTGGCGATATTTAATGTTTGGAAAATGGTCATTTCTGAATTCGAAAACGATATTAAAAAAGCTTAATCGGTACATTATTTAAAAACAAGTAAAAAGTTCGCCCAAACCAAATGTAATGTGCCCTTCACCATTGATTGCATTCCACAGTATTACGGGCAGATTAGAGACTGCCGACTTCACGAATAAGAGTATTAAAATATTAGGAAAATTATGATATTTTTTTGATAATAGCGATATTTGTAAATTAATTATGATGTTTCATTTTTAGGGCTGTTTTCTTTAAAACTATGCCGCGATAAAAACCCTAAATAAAAAGTTAAAATTTCAATCGAAAAGTTCAATTTCAATTGTATGTGTGAAAAAAAATTGAAAAAAAATAATTTTTTGTTAAAATGTTTGTATTTAGTCTGGATAATTATCCAGTGTAAGTCAAATCTATGGTAATCGAGGCTAAGAGTTTCCATCTCTGTTACAATTATAAAATATAAAACAAATACAGGGAAAACAGTGGGATTTTTTCATTTGATAGTTACCATTTTTATCCCCATTCGCCCCATTTGCACTTGCACTTTTTATAGAGTGATAAAATGGTACCAACAAAACATCTGCAGCTAGAATAATGAAATTCGATGTATACATCCTTATAATTACGTAGACACGTAAAATAGACAGATTTTTCGAAATTTGTACTTTTAAGGGATACAATTGGAACAGAGGGATAAAAATGGTACCAACCAAACCGCTGAAGTTAAAATCATGAAATTCGGTCTATGCATTTATCTGATTGCGTAGACGCGAAACATAAAGGATTTTTTGCGAAAATTGTACTTTTAGACGGAGAATGGGGCGAAAGGGATAAAAATGGTACCAGTTAGAATAGTAGAATAGTGGGTTGCAGTTAGAATAGTGATATTCGTTGTTTACATTGAGACACGTCAAATAAAGATATCTTTCGATATTCGTACCTTTAGGATCAAAGCGGAAAAAATTGATACCAAGCAAGCGGATGTACCTAGAATCATGAAATTAAATGCGTCCACTCCAATATGGGAGAAATCATCCCTGAGCAAAAAAGTTTCTCCCTAATGAAGAATGACAATACAACTAATGTTTATAGTAAATTTTTATAACCTCCACCTCCAGGATGGGGGTATACTAACTTTGTCATTCCGTTTGTAACACCTTGTAACATAGACCTGAGATCCTATAAAGTATATATATTCTTGATCGTCATAAAATTCTAAGACGATCTAGCCATGTCCGTCCGTCTGTTGAAAGCACGCTAGCATCTAAACGAAAGGAGCTAGGAGGTCCAAATTTTGCATAAATGCGTCTTATAGTCGTAGATCAGTTGGGCTTTGAAACTGGACGAAATCGGCCCAAAGGGAAAAATGTTTCCCTCACAAGGACTGACAAAACCCATAATAACCCCTAATATTTTAGAGTATTTAAGCATATTTTGGTAATATGTCTGTTTGTACTTACCTGATATTGGGTGTGCGCATTCCCCCTATAACTTAATTTTTATTCGTAGGGGGTAAAATGGGCCAAAAATTGATAAAAATGGTACATATCAAACGACAACAGCTAGAAACACGAAATTCGGTGAGTAGATACATAATATTAAAGTATTTTTTCCCAAAATTGTACTTTTAAGGGACAAAATGGGAATATAGGGAATTATGAAATTCGGTGTATACATTCCTCTGATTGTGTAGACACGTAAAATAAACGGATTTTTTGAAATTCGTACTTTTTGGGTTTAAATGGAAAAAGGAGATATAAATAGTCATGAAATTCGGAGTATACATTCCCCTGACTGCGTAGACCCGAAAAATAAAATATTTTTCAAATTAGTACTTTCAAGGGATACAATGGGAACAGAGGGACAAAAATGGTACCAACTAAACGGGTACAACTAGAATGATCAAATTCGTTATGTACATCCCTCTAGATGTAAACACGTAAAAAAATAGATTCTAGAAAGTCGTACTCTTAAGCGGGTAAAATAGGAAAAAGGGGATACAAATGGTACCAACCAAATGGCCGCAGCTAGAATCATGGAATTCGGTGTATACATTCCTCAGACTGCATAGACACGCAAAATAAAAAGATTTTCCCAATTCGTACTTTTTACTTTTACGGAAAAAATTGGTGGAATCATGAAGTTAGGTTATTTTGCACTATGTACGTGAGATAAAGGATTTTCAAAATGTGTACTTTTGGAATTAAAATGGAATGGGAATACAACCAACAGTAGCACCCACAATATTTATGGTTTTTAAACTTTTTTTGAAAATATAAATATAAGAATATTTATTTTTTGAATTCACTTGGAATATTATTTCGTTATGTAAACGTATTACTAGCCTTGCCTTATAAGCGTGGTTTGAAATAATAACAATATTATATTTATTTATAAAATTATTTTTTCAATATTTGTTTTTCTTTTTAAATTTATATTTTCTTGTAATACTACTGTACTTCTACGAAAATCGACCGCCTCTGTGGAATGCCATCCATCGTGGAGGGTATATAAAGTTCGGGCCGGCCGAACTTAACGCCGTTTTTACTTGTTTTAATTTACATGCTATTGGACGTGCCTCACACACCAATATTTGTGTCTTTAATATTCGCTTATCTTCTATTCAGCCATGGTCCGAAACCGAATCATCTTCAGCTAATTTGCGAATTTGAGAAAAACTCTTCCAACATAAACAACTATTTGAAGCGTCAAAACTTTCCTTACAACCCTCGCAAATGTATCACAACAACAGCTCGAACGGTAATAATTAAAAGCAATATTCATTCAAGTATAGACGACCAGGCTGATTTTGAAATGCGATAAACTTGTTCGTTGTTCTCTCATAAATTCCGTATTAAGTTTGCGCCAAAGCAATTGTAGAACTGAAACTGGCTGTGGTGTTGCCACATTGTCTTTGAAGCGGAGTCTGTGGATGGTGACCTAGAAAATGTTTAATACTCGTACAGTGTGCATTTATTTCCAGTTTATTTTAGTTTGTCAATTAAATAATGTCCAACGTGTTCAATACAGTTTGTGCAATTATCGACTTGCGATGGATGGAAAGAGCATTTAGATTAGATTTCTAATGCCAGAGGAAAATAAAGCGAGTATGTATTAACTTTTCTGGGCCGATTATGGTGATTGGCTGGAGCTAGAATCATGAAATTGAGGGGCAACCTTTCTCATTTAACGTAGAGATGACATTTGTCAACATTAAAATGGGAATAGGTTTTAAAGAGACCCCGTCCAAACAATTGTGCACCCAGGAGCTTAAAATTTGGTACGTGCATTCCACAGTGGAATGGACTTTACTGATTGAATTTTGCAAAGAACATTCCTATGGAGCACATTCTAAAAGATTTTGCCAATATCGTGCCTAGCCTAAGCTGTGGATGCATTTAAAGTTCATAAATGCTAAGATAGTTGAAAATTTCATCATTAGAGAGGTTATTGAAATTTCGTATTGAAATTTCGTTAATTCGTAGAAAATTGGAGGTGTTAAACGCAAAAGAGTGTAATTAAGTTTTTACCTTCCTTTCAGAAAGTGATTTACCTGCGGTTGCATTTAATTAGTATTGTTAATTTTCTACAGTATAAAACTATATTCGTGGGGTCGACCATTTACAAATACTGTTAAACTATTGTCTTATTTATTCATTTTAAAAAGAATATTCTGCTTATTGCTGCAAACATCGATTTATTTACTGAAATAGTAAAACCTTCTAAGTCAAAAATGAAGCAATACTTTCGTTCGTTGTTCTCTGTTAATGTATTTTGGAAAATTTATTTAAAGCATACTTTAGGGATTTAAGGTTTTATGACACGTGATATTTGGCCGATATTAATCTTAAGTTATTTATAAAGTTATAATAGCCGTTTGTCACCGATTAAAAAATAAAATAATTTTTATCATTTTTTTTTTTGCAAAATTCATTTAATGGTACCAATCAAACGTTCAAAGCTCATTCCTCAATTAGCGTAGACATGCTAAATAAAGGAATATTTCTAGATTTTTACTTTTAGGGGAAAATAGAACGTACGGGGAAATTGACCAACCAAACGGCTTAAGTTGGAATCATCTGACTGTGTAGATGCGAGACAAAATGGGATTTTTCGAAATTTCTACTTTTTGGGGAATGCGGGATAAGAATGGTACCAACCAAAGTGTTGCAGATGGAAATCCAGCAAAAAAATCTAGATTTTGGAAGCAGTGCATCCGTTGCAGAGTTACTGAGGCTGCAATATTGTAATGGGTGATCTAGAGCCACACAGAGATCGAGCCAAATCTTTGCAATAAAAGAAGCAGCCTGCTGAAAATGGGACAGTATTTTTTGCTAGGATATATAAAATTACGTGAAATAATTTAAAGGATTTAAGTACCTCCGTCAACAGGCCTGGTGCCAACGAGGAATAATACTTGGTGATTCAATGGAAATAATGAGTTATGGGAATAATACCAAGTAAAGGATAATTTTTTAAAAGCTATAGGAAAGTTTTTCAAAAAAAAACACATAAAATAGGACGATAGGACGGTCCATATAATTTAATGTTTGAAGATTATTTCATGCAAATGTTGACCTTGACTGCGCCTCAAATGGTCCATCCGCTTAGTCCAATTTTGGCATTTCCACGTTTTTGAGTAACAGAGGCCCAATTGCTGCGAACGGCGACGAATCGATAATTGATGGTCATCATTAACACTGGCCGATACAGCTGCGATATTTTCTTCAGTTCGCACTCTACGTAAGCGTGTTGGTGGTTTAATGTCCAACGATGTAAATTTGGTGCGAAATTTAGTCACAATAGCCCGAATAGCCGCTTCAGTGGGTCGATTAAACTGACCATAAAATGGAAGCGCGCGATGAACTTTCTTAACAGAGCACACATTTTGATAATAAAATTCAATAATTTGCAAGCGTTGTTCGTTTGTAAGACGATTCATGGTTAAATTATAGACCAAACTGAAGATGTTTGACAGTGAAACAAAGCACGAAACGTGCGTCAGCTGTTTAAACCAGTGTTGCCAAAAAGATAATAGCTAAAAAAATCAACCTTTATTATATTAATGAAGAATTACAAATTTCCTAATTTGGTAGTGCACTTCTATGTAATGTCGCTAGCCTCTAATCTACCGATAATACTGTGAAATACACTCCTTGGTGGAGGGTATATAAAGCTCGGCCCGGCCGAACTTAACGCCGTTTTTACTTGTTTTTCTTAGAATATCCTACTACTATGTCGAACTTTTATGAAAAAAATCGAAAACGTTGGTACCTCTAAGGAAACCTCTACTTTCTGAGGGTGTACTGACTTAGACCACATTCATTCATCTCAAAATTTAACACACACAATTTTTAATTTTTTTCGCAAAAGTAATATTTCTTTACCAAAAATGAAAGAAAACACAAAGTATATTATTTCAAAGAAAAATTATATATATATATATATATATATATATATATATATATATATATATATATATATTTACAGGAATAAACTAGAAACTTTATATTAAAAATATTTTTGACTTTTCAAATAATTTCATTTTATATGTTATTCAAATTATCTGAATCACCTAAAATGGACATTATAAATTAAATAATCTTTGTTTGCATCGCCACACATCAATATTAGTGGATATAGTGTGACTGAGGCCACTTTCAAACTATCACTAAAGACAATTTTGGTGTGCATAAAATGAGAAATGCCATTGTAAGGGTACATTTTTTATAAATGTCAAAAATAAAAGTTCTTAAATTAGAAATCTGAACAAACTAAAGAGAAAAATTGGGATATCTCAATTTTTTTTTTGATTTTTTACATAGAACACTATAATTCTAAATGGTACATTTAACCTAGGGATGTATTTTTGGAGGAAAAAGTCGATTTTTCGACTTTTGGAAATATACGAATAGTAAATTTTTCGACATTTTCATACATATGAAAAGTCAACTTTTGAAAAATCGATTTTTCCACTTTTGAAAAATCGACTTTGGAAATTTCGACTTTTCGACTGTTGCAAATGAATAAAAAGACGACATTACACATGAATGAAAAGATGGAATAGACCAAATCAATACCTAAACGAGAGATATTTATATTGGATATATAAATCTGAACCGATCTTACCCACTTTTTGCATAGATGTTTCTAGTTGTTGTGCCAAATTTGAAGAAAATCGGGTAAAGGTCGGCTACCTGCTACATTTAACCTAGGGATGTATTGTTGGAGCAAAAAGTCCATTTTTCGACTTTTGGAAATATATGAATAGTCGATTTTTCATATATATGAAAAGGCGACTTTTGAAAAATCGATTTTTCCACTTTTGAAAAATCGACTTTGGATTTTTTGACTGTTGCAAATAAATAAAAAAGCGACATTGCAAATGAATGAAAAGACGAATAAACCAAATCAATACCAAAACGAGAGACATTTATATTGGATATATAAATCTGAACCGATCTTACCCACTTTTTGCATAGATGTTTGTAGTTGTTGTGCCAAATTTGAAGAAAATCGGATAAAGGATGTGTTTTCTAAAGCGATAAAAGTAAAATCGGTATTCAATAACTTAAATTCATTGATGCACAAAGTCGAAAACAAAAGTCGACTTTTGGCAATGGTAAAGTCGATATAGACTTTTCGAATTTTTCCTCCCAAATGTCGATTAATCGAAAATTTATAGATCCCTAATTGCCACTCCGAGGCAGTTTTGGGACTTTTTTTGTGTATTTTTGCCACTTTTTCCCGCCTTTGACCCCGATGTGGAACCCCAAGAATTGATAATAGAAATCCAATATTTTGTTTTATTTGTGCCGGTTTCAAATTCGAAAAAAATGTTTTCACTCCACCCTACTGTGTGGGCACAGCCATTTTTTTGTATTTTTATTAGTTTGCAACACAGATGCGGCCAAGTTCATATTTTGCATACCCTTTGTCATCCAACAAATACTCCACAACAAAATGCAAATTCGCGCCCTTAAAAAAACTTTGATCTGGCAACACTTTCTGCCAAGTAGGTACTACGTCAGCGCGCTACTCCGCAGCTGTTACAGTAACATAGTTTCAACTGGTTTTTGTTTTGCTTTATCGATACCAGATTCTACAGACAGAGCGTTGCTGTAGAATAATGTGTTTGATGTGACCGTCCGTCCGTCCGTCCGTCCGTGCGGACGTTCGTGATTGCATTTCGGCCAAAACGAACGTACGCGTACACTGAGATGAGAGATGTTAGCGCTTCCGTCTTAAAAGAAAAACGAATCAAATCGGCAATAAACGTTGGAACATTCTTAGCAGTTTGTTTACAATTCTGGGCGCAAGCGCACGTATCCATACCACGCACAATCTCCTACTAAGCCAGCGAGCCGTGCGGAGCGGTGCGGTACGAACGAATGAATGCAGCTGAAAAAAAAGAAACGCTTGTTTTTGTTTGTTTATGCAAATGTGAATGTTAATTTTATAAATCGCCAAATAAATGTATAAAAGTAAACCCATTTCGCATGCGAAAGTTTGAACGAAAAAAAAAATAAAACGAAAACGAAAATATTATGACATTTCCAAAAACCACTTCCAGTGAAGACCTTGAACCAATTTTATGTTGAAATTTAAATTCATAAATCTCCGAGAAAAAGAGGTTGAAGTTTATGAGGATCATTTTTAAGGTCAACCCACCCATCAAACTATTTGATACAACTTTCAATATCACATCCAGTTTCAAGACATATCTGGCGAACGAAAGTTCTGCGGCGGCTCTGCAAACGTATTTAAACATTTTATTTCCAGCCGCATAATGATTTGACCAAACTTTAATTTTGAATTCAGTTTCAATCGAAATTAAACGAGCGGAAGTTGTGCGTACATCTCGTAACGGCTTAAAAACTAAATTAAAAAAATATTTGTTTTTTCTAAAACATCAAAAAATCTAAACCATCATTCAATCCAAAAAAAATATTTGTTTTTTCCTAAAACATCAAAGAAAACCTTAACCAACATTCAATATTGATCTGTGCTTCAATTCAAATCTAACCAGCGGAAGTTGTGCCATACCAGCTGTAACCGGTTTAGAAGTCGGAACGTTGAACTCACGAAAGAATTTGTGGCCAAAGCATCGTTGATACGGAAATCAATTAAGCCAACTTCTATTCAAATCAAACAATCGAATGCTCTGTGTGCCTCTTCGACCAGTTTAAAATTGTGTGTTTATATTGAGATAACGAATTGCCAGCATTTTCGAATAATTTGTGAATATATTGCCACCACCACCATCACCTTCCCGCCTGTTGCAGCCACCTCTCGCATAATGGATAATCTATCCGAGATTCCGAATGATGTCTTAAGTGTCATCTCCGACATCAATGCGTGTATGTCACAGATAGTTGACAGCATTCATGTACATTCGGTGATACGGATTTTTGATATCTGGCGATATCTATTTTCATGTTAGTTTTAATTTTAATTTTTAATTTTAAGTCTACCATTATAAATAATATAAGTGTAAATATATATATGCATATAAAACTAAAGAATTAAGTAGTGTTGTGCAGACTTGTAAAAGGGTGTTTGACAATGGTGTGATAGAACTTGTTTAATGCGAGAGTGTACGAATTAAATTAGTATTAAATATATTTGGCCCAAACTCAAGCTCATAGAAACAAATTTACTCGAATATAAAAATACTTGCATTTAAATCAAATATGTTTCCATGCTAATAAATTAAAGCCTGGCAAATACTGTTTCTAATAAACGATTATTTGAGACTGTTCCAAAGATATAAATCGTTCAATCCATATCAAACCTAACAGAATACGGTTATGACATATTCTATTTTTAAAAACAAGTTAAAACGACCTTAAGTTCGGCCAGGTCAAAATTTATATACCCTCCACCATGGATTGCATTCCACAGAGGCTGTCGATTTTCGTAAAAGTGCAGAAATATTACAGGAAAATATAAATTTGTTAATATAGCCAAACCAAAACAAATATTGAGAAAATAATTTCACGAATAAATATAATATTTTTAATTTGAACTGGGATATTGTCCTGGCTCAAGACCATTTTGCATCTATATTTAATAGAATGCAAATTTATTTACAAATGGCATGGTGACATTTATTACGTGGCTGCAGACTACCACGATCATGATTTCGTCCATGTCAAAAGTCTTTTCAAGTGGCATCGCAGCGACTTTTCAACATCAAACCCGGCCTCTATAAGGAGATGATTCTCACAAACGAACGAGAAGCACAACTCACTTGCCGAATTTGCGTTTAAAAAATCGCACAAGTAATAAAGTACACATGCCATCTTACGCAAATTCGGCAAGTGAGTTGTGCTTCTCGTTCGTTTGTGAGAATCATCTCCTTATAGAGGCCGGGTTTGATGTTGAAAAGTCGCTGCGATGCCACTTGAAAAGACTTTTGACATGGTCGAAATCATGATCGTGGTAGTCTGCAGCCAAGTGATAAATGTCACCATGCCATTTGTAAATAAATTTGCATTCTATTAAATATAGATGCAAAATGGTCTTGAGCCAGGACAATATCCCAGTTCAAATCAAATATTGATTGCAGACAAAAAAAATACAAACGAAAAAAGCTAAAATATAATATTTTTGTTATTTCAAACCACGCTTATAAGGCAAAGCTACTAATACGTTTACACTATATATCGAAATAATACTTTACAATTCAAAAAATAAATATTCTTATATTTATATTTTCAAACAAGCTTAAATATCATAAATATTGGTAGATAGTGGGTGCTACAGTTGGTTGTATTTCCATTCTATTTTAATACCAAAAGTACACATTTTGAAAATCCATTATCTCACTTACATAGTGCAAAATAACCTAACTTCATGATTCAACCAATTTTTACCAAATTTGGAAAAATCTTTTTTTTGGTTGTCTATGCAGTCAATGGAATGTATACACCGAATTCAATGATTCTAGCTGCGGCCATTTGGTTGGTACCATTTTTATCCCCTTTTTCCAATTTAACTCCCCAAGAGTACGACTTTCTAAAATCTCTTTATTTTACATGTCTACGCATTAAGAGCGATGTACACACCGAATTTCATCATTCTAGCCGTAGTCGTTTAGTTGGTACTATTTTTATCCCTCTGTACCCATTGCATCCCTTGAAAGTACGAATTTGGAAAAACCTTTTTTTAGTGTCTACGCAGTTACAACAATGTACACACCGAATTTCAATATTCTAAATGCAACCGTTTGATTGGTACTTTTTTTTATCCCTTTCGTCCCATTTTCCGCCTAAAAGTAAAATTTTCGCAAAAAATCCTTTATGTTTCGCGTCTACGCAATCAGATAATGTATACACGTAATTTCATGATTGTAACTTCAGCGGTTTGGTTGGTACCATTTTATCCCTCTTTTCCAATTGTATCCCTTAAAAGTACAAATTTCGAAAAATCTATCTATTTTACGCGTCTACGTAATTATAGTGACGTACACACCGAATTTCATGATTCTAGCTATTGTCGTATGATTGGTACTATTTTTATCCCTCTTTTCCAATTGTATCCCTTAAAAGTACAAATTTCGAAAAATCTATCTATTTTACGCGTCTACGTAGTTATAGTGACGTACACACCGAATTTCATGATTCTAGCTGTTGTCGTATCATTGGTACCATTTTTATCCCTCTTTTCCAATTGTATCCCTTAAAAGTACAAATTTCGCAAAATCTCTCTATTTTACGCGTCTACGTAATTATAGTGACGTACACACCGAATTTCATGATTCTAGCTGTTGTCGTATCATTGGTACTATTTTTATCCCTTTTTGCCCCATTTCACCCGTTGAATCTTTTTTGTACTTTTTTGTGATTACACGTTACTAAAGGAAGGTACAACAAAATTTCAAGTGTATAAAAATCGGAAATTTTCAAAAAAAAAATGCTTGAATAGTCTAAATCGGGCCGAATCTTATATATCCTCCACCACTGAGTGCAATCCACAGTGTTACAGAGGCTGTCGACTTTACGTAGAAATTCAGAACCATACTTGGAAAATTGTGATATTTTGTTTGCACATTGCGATATTTGTTAACTATTTCAAGGCACACTTATGCGCACTGTTTTGAAATAAATTGAGATACTTCACTAATATAATAATATTACTAGTCCTCTACTATATACTAGGATGGGTCACGACATTTTTTCGGGTTTTCCGAAGTGACAGCTAAAAATTAATATTTCTTAGAAAATCCTGTAAAGTACGTTACGAATAAATAATATATAGGAGGAAAGAACGCCTTTCGAATGATGCCTAAATGATGATTATCGAACAAAAAATGACGTCTCTGACTACATTTTTGTGAACCAATTTAATACAGGAGGGCCAACATTTTCAAAATCGTTATAGAAAAATAAGCGCTGCAGCGTCCGATATTCATCATTAAGGCGTAATTCGAAAGGTATTGACTGCAGCTATTCATTTTTTTATAAAATATTACCACTAAATACGAACAAATTTTGAGTTGTCATATGAAAAAGCACACAAAATTACTATAAACGTCCAATAATTCGACCAATAAGTTACAATAAGTGTCTTCAAGGGTATTTTAGAAAAAATAATGAAAGAAATGCAACACAAAACAAATTACACGGGAAAATATGATTTTTATGGGTGTTTTCAGGAGCGTTTAGCTCACAGACGGCTTGATCCAGGACCGAAACATTTTGTTAATCATCATTCAATCCAAACTTTATTTTCAAGGGGTGGAAACTGGAAATTGTTTCTCCATTTGTATGGACCACGAACCAACCTTCGATACTTCAAGTGTGATCAAAAAGAGAATATGAGTCAGTAATCTTCAAAAATGTGCCAAAAATATTACATAGGTTATTATCGGTCGTCATTAGAGAGAAACATTTTCTCTCGCGGCCGATTTCGCCTATTTGCATTTGTTTTTATTCCAGCTATAGAGCAATTTTTTCACGTCATAGTGGAATGCATACACATAATTTCATGTTTCTAGCTGCAGCCGTTTCCTTGGTACAAGTTTTATTTTATTTTCATTTCGACCTGAAAAAGTACAAATTTGGGGAAGTACTCTTATTTTGCTTGTCTACGCAGTCAGACAATGAATGCAAACAAAGAATTTCGTTTGCTTGATACCAATTTCATCCCGAATATCGAAAGATATCCTTATTTTTCGCATCTACTCAGTCTGAACAATGCACACACCGACTATTTCACTATTCTAACTGAAACCGTTTGGTTGGTACTATTTTTATCCCCTTTCGCGTCATTTACCCAATAAAAGTAAAAATTTAGGAAAATTCCTCTATGTTACGCGTCTACACAGTCAGATGAATGTATACATTCAATTTCATGATTTCAACTTCAGCGGTTTGGGTGGTACCATTTGTATCCCTCTTTTCAAATTATATCCCCTAAAAGTACCAATTTTGAAAAAATCCCTCTATTTTACGTATCAACGCAATTAGAGGGATTTACATTCCAAATTTCCAAGTTTCTAGCTGTTATCGTATTTTTATCCCTTTTCGTCCCATTTGGCCCGCTAAAAATTGCATTCACTTTATGGTGCTTTCAGGCTACTCTACAAATTTCAAGTGCATATAAGGCAGAAATTGAAAAAAAATTGCTTAAATAATCAAAATATTAGGGGAAATTTTCAGTCCTTGTTAGGGAAAAATGTTTCCCTCTGGGCCGATTTCGCCCACTTTCAATCCCCACCGATCTGCAACCATAAGACACATTTAGCTGATTTGCTGATTGCATACGAATGCTAGTGTGCTTTCAACAGACAGACGAACGGACGGACAGACAGACAGACGGACTAAATCATCTTGGAATTTTACCACGACCCATAATATATATACTTTATGGGGCCTCCGTTGAATATTTCAAGATGCTACAAACGGAATGACAAAGTGAAAAAAGGGATAAAAATGAAAATGGAAATCATGAAATTCAGTGTGTACTTTCATCTGACTGTGAAGATGTGAAATAAAAATGATTTTTTCGAAATTTGTACTTTTAGCCGGAAAATGGGGTGAATGGGGATAAAAATGGTACCAACTAAACGGCTGTAGATGGAATCATGACATTCAGGGTGTAGGCTCCTCTGACTGTGGATGGTTGTGATTGTAAATAGAGAGGGAGGAAGGATAAAGTTATATTTTTATCTGGTCAATATCAAAGTATTTACCACAGTAAAGTGCGGTAAGTGCTCCTTGGTGAAAATTTTATTTTAATATGATAAATTTTACGAAAATAGATTGCGATATATGGCTCTAGTGCGGTATAAGGTCAGTTACATTTGTAGTTTCAGGCCAAATGTTTGCAACCATTGAAAAAAAAAACAAGTACAACAAGTTAAGTTCGGCCGGGCCGAACTTTATATACCCTCCACCATGGATTGCATTCCATTGAGGCTGTCGATTTTCGTAGTAGTGCAGTAATATTACAGATAAATATAAATTTTTTCAACCTTCGCAAGCCCAAAGGTTTTAGCGCTTTTTTAATGTGTTGGAAGAACAGTATTAACACCAACATTCCAAAGATGTGTGGACAAAATTAGAAAAGCAAAGAGAAAATACAAACAACAACTCTAAAAATGTAGTCCCTGAACCCAAATTCATAGTACCTCGTTGTGTTAACAATGCCTGAAAATTTGAAATCTCACCCGGGTGTGTTTTTTGCGAAGATTAATATAGCCAAAGCAAATACAAATATTGAAAAAATGATTTTAGAAATAAATATAGTATTTTTATTATTTCAAATCACGCTTATAAGGCTAATAAGTTTACACTATATACATCGAAATAATAATTCAAGTCAATTCAAAAAATAAATATTCTTTTATTTATATTTTCAAAAAAGCTTAAATACCCTAAATATTTGTAGATAGTGGGTGCTACAGTTGGTAGGAAATACCACCAACTATTTTAATTTCAAAAGTACAAATTTTTAAAATTCATTATCAGACGTACATAGTGCAAAATAACCTAACTTCATGATTCAACCAATTTTTGCCGTAAAAGAAAAAGTACGAATTTGGAAAAATCTTTTTATTTTGCGTGTCTATGCAGTCAGTGGAATGTATACACCGAATTTCATGATTCCAGCTCTTTATTTGACGTTTCTGCCCAATTAGAATTTCATCATTCTAGCTGTAGTCGTTTAGTTGGTACTATTTTTATCCCTCTATATCATTGTATCCCTTGAAAGTACAAATTTGGAAAAAAAAACTTTTATTTTTCGTTTCTACACAGTAAGAGGAATGTATACGCCGAATTCCATGATTCTATCTGCGACCATTAAGTTGTTGCCATTTTTATCCCATTTTTTCCTATTTTACCCCTTTAAGAGTACGATTTTCTAAAATCTATTTATTTTACGAATCTTCGCAATTAGATGGATGTACACACCGAATTTCACCATTCTAGCTGTAGTCGTTTAGTTGATACTATTTTTATCCCTCTGTACCCATCGTATCCCTTGAAAGTGCAAATTTGGAAAACCTTTTATTTTTCCTATCTACGCATTCAGAGGAATGTATACTCCAAATTTCATGACTCTAGCTGCGGTCATTTGGTTGGTACTACTTTTATCCCCTTTTTCCATTTTAACCCCAAAAAGTACGAATTTCATGTCTACACAATCAGAGGAATGTATACACCGAATTTCATTATTCTAGATGCAGCCGTTTGGTTAGTATCACTTTCATCCCTTTATTCCCATTTTACCCCTTAAAGTACGAATACGAGGAATGTACACACCGAATTTCATGTTTCTAGCTGTTGTCGTTTGATAGGTACCATTTTTATCCCTTTTTGCCCCATTTCACCCCCTACAAATAAGAATCACTTTATGGTGCAGGTTTTTGTTAAAGGGGGAATGCGCATACCCAATATCAAGTAAGTACAAGCAGACATATTGAAAAAATATGCTTAAATACTCTAAAATATTAGGGGTTATTATGGGTATTTTTAGTCCTTGTGAGGGAAAATGTTTTTCTCTTTGGGCCGATTTCGCTAGCTCCTTTCGTTTAGATGCTAGCGTGCTTTCAACAGACGGACATGGCTAGACCGTCTTAAAATTTTATTACAATCAAGAATATATATACTTTATAGGGTCTCAGGACGATATTTCAAGGTGTTACTAACGGAATGACAAAGTTAGAATACCCCCATCCTGGAGGTGGAGGGCATACAAATTTTAAACACATTACAACTCACCCTAATGTATAATTCAACCTACATGTGCCAAACATTTAAATAAGTGATAAAAAGATTTATTTATAAATAATGTGAACAATGAGCGTAAGATCCGGTCAATTACCACCTGCCTGTTAATTTTCGAACGCTGACCAACAGCTGTTTGCACAGGGTGACTCAGTCGTCTGGCTTTGTAATATTTAACAATGACAGTGCAATTGATATGGCAGCGTCTTGTGGAACATCAACGAATGACGTGTGGCGTTGGAGGTGTGATAAAGTTCGTTCGTTTGCACATTTGTTGTCGTTTTAGTGAATCAGGAAATATGATTTAAATTTATTTTAGTAAAAACAAGAGCAGATGTTTTTGGTATCCATATAAGAAGTGTGAAGTGCAAATTTGCCCCCGAAAAGGCCAATCAAGCTGTAGCTAAAGTTCATTGGCAGCTCACATAAATAAATAATATGGCAATAGGTCAGTGGAAGGTGAATAAATTACGTTACTAGGTTAAAATCGAAACAAAACCATAAGAATATTTTTTAACGAGTAAATTATTCAAATTATCTATATTAGAAAGAAACCTTCCATAAGAGTATTTTATTTGGTGTGTAGTGCATTTTCAAATAAGAACGTACGAAATAAACGATTCAAATTTTGATTCAAAATAATATTTGACGCTTTTAGAATTGACATGACGAAGTATAGATTTCATAATGTTTTTCACTCAGCTGTAATCAGCCAAACTGATTACAATTTAACTCTTTAAACTCAAAAATCCATTATTTTCACATTCTTCCCCCATCTTGGAGCGGCTCACAACACTTTCTCCGATATCGGTACGGCCTAACATGCGCTTTCCTATGGTGAGTATAATCCGAAAAAAAAAACAGGTTGTTGATTTACGGCTCCGTTCAGCCCGGCGACATTTGTAATTACTTTCCCATCAAAGTCAAATTGTAGAAATTAACGTATAAAAAATAAAATTAATCGTTAGCTTGATTATATAGCATGCAACGACCTAAAAATTGTGGTCATTGCAATATGAAATAAATTAATTAGAAATGCTAATGTTAATATGTCAATATGAGAGTGTTGCCAAATGCCATTTCAGGCTTTATTGGAATTACTTTTGTTACAGCAACGAAAAAACCCACTCAAAATTCAATCATTACCACCAACATCATCGCAAATAAGCAAAGCTCTATCATGCCCTAAAGCACCCTGCCCTAAGACTTGATAATTTTAAGAAGTAATTGTATCTAATAAATACTTAATTAGAAATACGATAGTAGCATTAATATACAATTTTTGTAATAAAAAGAAAAAACATTTAAAAAAGTTATTATTTTAATTAAGACAACGTTCACAGGTGAGTATGACATTTAAGTGAAAATTATAATCTTAAACAAGATCAATGTAGGCTAATTGTGAGGCTACAAATAAAAAAAAATTTGTTCGTGGATGAAGCAATCTTTTATCTCAATCTCACAATGCACAGTGTTTCCAGAACGATTTTTAAACACTCCACGAGAGTGTTATGTCTGTGTGTATCACACCCAAAAGGAAGTGAGATAGATCCATTGTTAATTGTACCGATCGACTTAGAATTACTTTTTGAATCGATTTTTGAATGTCTGTCTGTCTTTCTGTCCATCCATTCATCTACTCTTGTAATCACGATACAGGTCACAATTGTAGCCAGAACCAAACGAAACTTTGCACAACGAAGTTTTTCGGGATAAAGACGAACGATATTTAATTTGAAGAAAATCGGTTCAGTTTTACATATACGGTTCAGTTGGCATAAATCGGTTCAGATTTACATACGCATTTCACTCCCGATTTAACTCTTTTCACTCTAGGTACCACATATTTTAACAGATTTTTTTCAAAATTGCCAATACATCTTATATTTCAACATGAAACACCTGTGGCGAAAATGAGTTAAATCGCGCTAAAGCAAAAATTCCTCAAATCAAGTTCAAACTTTTCCTTGAAATTAGTACATGCTTTGAACTTGATTCTAGTTCAATTTTCCTCAAACCAAGTAAATATTTACTCAAACTGAAGAAAATTCCAGTTTTTCCTCAAACCAAGTACATTTTTATATAAATTTTTCCTAAAACCAAGTAAATTTTTACTTATTTTAAGTACAATTTTCCTAAAACTAAATATATTTTTACTAAATCTTAGTAAAATTTTGCTGAAATTTTCCTAAAAGTAAGTAATTTTTTACTAAAATCAAGTAAATATTTACTTAAACTCAGGTCAAATTTGCTGATTTTTTCCTTAAAACAAGTAATTTTTAATTTCTTGAGAAACTTGATACAAGGAAAAAAGTGAACTTAAAATACTTTTAATTTAACTAAAAAATCAAACAAATGGTTTTGCAAAAGTGATACAAAAAATGACATCATGAAATATTTCTCAAAAGTTTCATGATACCTCTGTCATAAAGAACTGAGCTCTTACTCCATGATTGCTGTGAAGGCAAGTTATGCACCTAAGCAGTGGTTGTTTAGAATAAGTATTTAAGAAATAAGTCTCTGCAAACGAACGAGAATTGCTTCTTAGATTAATATTCAAGAATTTTTTAAACAATTTCAAATGTTTTTTATAAGTTCATTAATACTTAAATGTATGAAGAACTCGGCATACATTTCAGTAAACATTTTAACTTAATGTCTTGTCATTTATTTTGGTTTAAGACCAAAGGTTGTGCTGAAGTCTTCAGCAGAACCCAAAATTAGAAAAAAGGCAAAGTGAGACCTTTATTGTTGCAGCTAAAAGATGACTGCGCAGTTTCGATGGGCGCTACCCCATCTCATCAGAACTTTCGCAACGAATGTATGTCTTTGACTTAAATCAGGGTTCATATTAGTACCAGCGGTCACATATTTCAAATGAGAAACGCTGATAAACAAAATATTCCACCGAACTAAGTCGACACACTAAAAATCTCACTTTGCCAATTCAATGTTGTGCATGTGCTCTCATCGCTCGCTAATTTTTGGGTTCTGCTGAAGACTTCAGCACAACCTTTGGTCTTAAACCAAAATAAATGACAAGACATAAAACGTAACAGACCAACTATACATACAAACAACAACAATACACACGAGGTACAGTGAAGACGGGACATACCGTACAACAACAATCTTTGCATTGTTGCGAGCGCACAACATGCACAACATTGAATTGGCAAAGTGAGATTTTTAGTGTGTCGACTTAGTTCGGTGGAATATTTTGTTTATCAGCGTTTCTCATTTGAAATATGTGACCGCTGGTACTAATATGAACCCTGATTTAAGCCAAAGACATACATTCGTTGCGAAAGTTCTGATGAGATGAAGACTTCAGCACAACCTTTGGTCTTAAACCAAAATAAATGACAAGACATAAAACGTAACAGACCAACTATACATACAAACAATTTTAACTTAATTTTAGGGAAAAAACACATTTTTAAGTTAAAATTTCCTAAATGGAATTTTTTCCATACACAAAATTTCAGATTTACTTTCTCACTTAAAAGCTTGGAAATATTCTTCCATATAAGTATGAATTTACTCAATCGTAAGAATTTTTTATTAGATCCAAAGAAATGTTAATTTTCCAACTTTTTAGGAAATTTTTAATGAACTGGAGTAAAATTGTTGAACTAAATTGCAGTATGAATTTTACTCAGATTTAGGAGTGCTATTTATCTGAATGTAGTTTTACAAAAATAAAGCAGGTGAAAATTCTGTTAATTATTTTAGCCAATTTTCAATCAATCTTCAATTTTTCTCGTGACGTCTAGTCAGTCTATGGCGCAATGATAAATGATGTTAATTTGATTATGTGTGATTACGTGCGCGTTTGGAAACCATTCATATTTTATTGCCAGGATCTTCGAGAAATATTTTGATACATTTGTCCGACAGACATCGTCGGCAAAATTGCATTTCAGATATCCATCTATCAGTGCACTCAAAGGAATATGTCAGTAAAAGAAAGCAGAAAGTCTACTGAAAGAGCAGATTTTTTGCTGTTGAAAAAGAGACAGCAGATTTGTATCTGCTGAGATGGTAAACAGCTGTTTTTAGCAATATAGAAAAAACGTTAAGCATATGGACAGAACAGTATGACCACTTAAATATACATGTTAACAACACTTTTTTGAATAGAAGTTATTAAAGCAAAAATGATACGCATATTGTTCCACTAATATAAAAGGAAATTCGAGCTAAACTCGCTTATCTATTTTTATATTTTAATTAGCAACAGCCAATTATAGCAGACTGCAAACTCCTTAGCAGTGTGATAGCCAAATCAGAAAATTAAAAAAATGGTTTTTCTTTTCCAAATTTATATGACAGATGACATCCAAATCTGAGAATAGTTTGGCATCAAAAACTCATTTTCGAGAAAATGGTTCATAACCACTTTTGAATATAAAAAACATTAGAAGTAACAGAAACCGTTGTTGTTGCATCTGTGATAAAAATAGGACACATCGGTTCAGATTTAGATACAGCACCATAAAAATGTTGCATCACTAATGTTACATCTTAGCATCAAACATCAAGCTTTTATTAAGAATGTTTTTAGATTTCATTATGATATCATAGTGATTCTTATCTACACTTCTTTTAAAATTAGTAAAATATTTTGTTATTAAATTTCCAAACTTTTATTGTAGTACACAATTAAAAGTTCATAAGATATTGCTCTAGTCGAATGCCAAGAAGTGGTATCGGTTAATTAAAATGAAACTTTTCTGAACAATTTGGTGTCCATTAGCGAAATTAGCATTACACAATCTTGAAATTGGCACAATTCGTTTAGTTTGTTTGTATTTTTCATAACCTTTGTCCGAAATTCAAGCAAGTGTCCACAATTTTTTATGTAATTTTCGTGTTTTAATGATTTTACTGCAAAATTACCATTTCAGACGATTTATTTTAAAAAGACCTTAAAAATTCTATATTTTATTGCTTCAAAAAGTCTAGAAGGGGGGGGGGGGTTTGAACCCCCAAACCCCCTTGCGCACGGCCCTGTATCTGTCCATCCATTCATCTACTCTAGTAATCAAAGTACAGGTCGTAATTGCAGCCATAACCAAATGATACTTTGCACAACGAAGTTTTTCAGGATAAGGACGAAAGAATTTAATTTAAAGAAAATCGGTTCAGATTTATATATAGCTGTCATTCAAATTTTGATCCCGATTTGACTTTTTCCGCTCCAGAAACCACATATTTTAACAGATTTTCTTCTAGATTGGCAAGGCATCATATATTTTAACTTGAAACACCCACGGTAAAAATGTGTTAGATCGGTTAAGATTTATATAAAGGGTGATTTTTTAAGAGCTTGATAACTTTTTTTTTAAAAAAAACGCATAAAATTTGCAAAATCTCATCGGTTCTTTATTTGAAACGTTAGATTGGTCCATGACATTTACTTTTTGAAGATAATTTCATTTAAATGTTGACCGCGGCTGCGTCTTAGGTGGTCCATCCGCTTAGTCCAATTTTGGCATTTCCACGTTTTTGAGTAACAGAGACCCAATTGGTGCGAACGGCGACGAATCGAAAATTGGTGGTCATCATTAACACTGGCCGATACAGCTGCGATATTTTCTTCAGTTCGCACTCTCCGTAAGCGTGTTGGTGGTTTAATGTCCAACAATGTAAATTTGGTGCGAAATTTAGTCACAATAGCCCGAATAGCCGCTTCAGTGGGTCGATTAAACTGACCATAAAATGGAAGCGCGCAATGAACTTTCTTAACAGAGCACGCATTTTGATAATAAAATTCAATAATTTGCAAGCGTTGTTCGTTTGTAAGACGATTCATGATGAAATGTCAAAGCATACTGAGCATCTTTCTCTTTGACACCATGTCTGAAATCCCACGTGATCTGTCAAATACTAATGCATGAAAATCCTAACCTCAAAAAAATCACTCTTTATAGCTCCCACACAAATTTCGCTCCCAATTCGCCTTTTTCCGCTCTAGAAACCCCATATTTTATCAGATAGTCTTCACATTTGCCAAGACATCTTATATTTAAACTAGGAAGACCTGTCGTGGAAGTAGGTCAGATCGGTTCAGATTTAGATATAGCCCCCATACGAATTTCACTCCCGATTTGACTCTTTTCACTCTAGATACCACATATTTTAACAGATGTTCTTCAAAATTGACAAAACATCTTATATTTAAACGAGAAACAACTGTGGTGAAAATGTATTAGATCGGTTCAGATTGATATATAGCTCCCATTAAAATTTCGCTCCCGATTTGACTTTTTCTGCTCTAGAAATCACATATTCTAACAGATCCTTTTCAAATTAGGCGAAATACCTTATATTTTCACTAGAAACACCCATGGCGCAAATGTGTCAGATCGGTTCAGATTTAGAGATAGCCCCCATAAGAATATCACTCCCGATTTGACTCTTTTCACTTTAGATACAACATTTTTTACAGATTTTCTTCAAAATTGGCAAAACATCTTATACTTCAACTAGAAACGCCTGTGCTGAAAATGTGTAAAATCGGTTCAGATTTTTATATAGCTCCCATACAAATTTAGCTCCCGATTCGACTTTTTCCGCTCTAGAAACCACTTACTTCAGCAGATCTTTTTCAAATTTGGCAAATTATCTTATATTTCCACTAGAAACATTCATGGTAAAAATGGTTTCAGTTCAGATTTCCGATTTATTTATAGCTCCCAGAAACCACGTATTTTCATCGAATTTCTTCAAATTGAACATAATACGTTATACTTGAACTATTGTGTAAGTGGGTCACTTCATTCCATGTTTGGATATAGCCCCGATACAAATATTCTTCTCGATTTGACAAATTGGGTCAGGTCATATTAGCCTATGGTTAGTCTTTAGCCTATGGTTATGGTTCTTGAATGTTTATTGAACAAAGGTTTTTATCGAATGACAATTATTGGAAAATTATTTATAAAATGAATATTACATTATTTCAATATCAAACTATGATGAATCAAAATTGTGAGTTGCAAAGTATATTTATATCACCACGGAGGGCATTCCTCAGTATTACCGGTAGATTAGAGGCCTTCGACTTTACAAAGAAGTGAAATAACATATTTCGAAAATTGTGATATTTTGAATGCACATTACTATATTTGTCTACTATTTCAAACTATAAGAAATACTGTTTTAAAGAAATTTCATTGCTTCATTATTATAATATTAATAGTCTACTATATATATAATACTGCAATTGTAATCAAAAAGTGCACATGAGGGAGAAATCTTTAAAAATGTACTCTCAATAGTAGGTGTATTGTCAGTCGTCATTAAGGAGAAAGATTTTTCCTCAGGGCCGATTTCTCCCATATTGGAATTAACGCATTTAATTTCATGATTATATGTACATCATTTTGCTTGGTACCAATTTCATCCCGTTTTTTTAAAGGTGCGAATATCGAATTTCACTATTCTAACTGCAACCTTTTGATTGGTCCCATTTTTATCCCTACCGCATCATTTTCCGCCTAAAGAAGTACAAATTTCGGTAAAATCCTTTATGTTTCGCGTCTACGCAGTCAGATAAATGCATAGACCGAATTTCATGATTTTATCTGCAGCGATTTGGTTGGTACCATTTTCATCCCTCTTTTTCAACTGTATCCCTTAAAAGAACCAATTTCGAAAAATCTCTCTATTTTACGTGTCTTCTTAATTATGGGGACGTACATACCGAATTTCATGTTTCTAGCTGTTGCCGTATCATTGGTACCATTTTTATCCCTTTTGTCCCATTTCACTCGCTAATTCTTTTTGTACTTTTTGGTGATTACACGTTACTAGAGGAAGGTACGATACAAATTTCAAGTTTATAAAAATCGAACAATTAAAAAAATGCTTAAAAAATCTAAATATTAGGGGCATTTTCAGTCCTTGTTAGGGAAAAAATTTTCCCTCTGGGCTAATTTCGCCCACTTTCAATCCTAACCGATCTGCAACCATAAGAAACATTTAGGGAAAATTTCAACCTACTTGCTCATATCGTTCGGTCGCTATCGTGCTTTCAACTGACAGACGGACATGGCTAAATCGTCTTAGAATTTTACCAGGATACAGAATATATATACTTTATGCGGTCTCCGATGAATATTTCAATTCAAATCCCTTTATTTTACTTTCTTTGAATTTCTGCCAAAAAATGATTTGGGATCAGTGTGGAATGGTATAACGCAAGAAACAATTAATAATTAAAAACAATCCATGCTTCGTCGATACATAGATGTTATTGAAAATAACGGCTTCGCTACGAAATACTATAGACTACCACGATTGTACTTTATTACTTGGTGCGATCTTTTAAACGCAAATTCGGCAAGTGAGTTGTGCCTCTCGTTCGTTTGTGAGAATAATTTCCTTATAGAGGCCGGGTTTGATGTTGAAAAGTCGCTGCGAAGCCACTTGAAAATACTTTTGACATGGTCGAAATCATGATCGTGGTAGTCTGAAGCCAAGTAATAAATGTCACCATGCGATTTGTAAATAAATTTGCATTCTATTAAATCTAGATGCAAAATGGTCTTGAGCCAGGACAATATCCCAGTTCAAATCAAAAATTGTTAGGATTCTCAAAATATCGTTCAAATTGCCAGACTTCTCAAAATAACCATAATATTTAATTAATAAATATTTTTGATTGGGATACGTGAGGAGGCGATTTCAACTTAAAACCACTGATTTTTTTCAAATTTAAAAATTAAGCATTATAGTGTCATCACATATGAAAACTTTGTTTTCACAAAGTGTCGCCATCTATACATCAAACCGGGTAGTTCGTATATGGCTCACATTTGAAAGTTCCATCCTGCCTTACAAAAACACACGCACTCGTCAACATCAATTAACAGTTTTATGACCTGTTAATAAATAATATATATTAATGTAAATATTTAATAATTGCTTACTAACAATTAAAACGTAATTGGTATGATTACGATTCAATTTGACAATAACAGTGATTATACAATAGAGAGCTTCTTATTGTAATCTACAGTTTTATGGGTAAGTTTATTGAGAAGGTTTAATGAATAGTTTAAAAGCTATTAAAGTAAGCTATTAACCTGCTATGCAATTTACAGTGGTCTATTGGCAAGTGGCATCAGCTTAGCTGAAAAAATAACACATTTCAAAAATTTCATCACTTTGAACTTTCGAAATACAGATGATTTGACATGCTCCTTTTAGTATCTCCCATATAAATCGCCCTGCACTAGGAAAAAGTGTATCCTACAATGAAGTAAAATTAATTATTAAAATATAGACAGATTTAACTTCATATAGCGCTAAATAAATATTTCCTCATTCCTTACTTTTCCTTGAAAGTAGGACATGCTTTGAACTAGATTCTAGTTTAATTTTCCTCAAACCAAGTATTTTTACTAGAGAAATTTTAGTAATTTTTTCTAACGCAACTAAAGTAAATGCTTACTTACTTTTCTCTCAAAACAAATAAAGTAAATGTTGGCACGTGGCACCGTCCTGTTGAAACCACATATCGTCCAAATCCATATCTTCCAATTCACGATAGCGAAGACCATTCACTGTAACTGCTTGACCGGCCTCATTTTGGAAAAAATACGGCCCGATGATGCCGCCAGCCCATAAACCGCACCAAACAGTAACTCTTTGTGGGTGCATTGGTTTTTCGACAATCACTCTTGGATTATAATTCGTCCAAATGCGGCAATTCTGCTTATTGACGAATCCACTGTGCCTCATCATTGAAGATGATTTTCTTCGAAAATTGATCGTACATCATTTTGATTTGAACGCCCATTTTCATAATAAGCCTGAATAACTTTAACGCGTTGCTCGACTTTCCATGGTTCAAATTGAGTTAGTCTGAAATTGAGAAATGTCAAATGAAATGCAGAAAAAACTTGACGTTTAGGTATGGTTCACAATATAGAATAGCAAAAATATAGAAAGGCACCTAAGGGCAATAGCAAATTGGAAAGGGGCCTAAGGGTAAAAACCGGCTTTGTTCAGGAGAGCCATTTTAAAGATTTAAATACGTGTATCTTTGGTGTACCATCACTGAGCGTGTTGGCATTAGTCTCATTTGAAACATCTCATGACGTCAGGGACGTGTTGGTCAACCTTGAAAACGCGCGTAGGTCGTCCCTACCTCTTGTTTTGTGTAGTTGGTTTTTACTGTTTTCTACCTAGTGCGCTGTTTCCATCGGTTTGACATCAATTTTGCTGGCGTTTTTTCGAGTCCAGGTTTATTTTCTGAAATTATTAATTGTGAGTTATAATAAATACTCATTTATATATCTTTTAAATCGTGAAAATCACTCTGTAGTACGAAAATTTTTTCACATATCCTTATTATGTTATTCGCGAAAATAATTTAAAACTAATAACATTCTTACTGGCTGTTTTAGGATGAAATGGTGGACGAATTCGAAGAATTAGATTTACTTTATCGCTTCCCTGATGACGATCGCTTCTCAGAATTATCGGATAGTGACTCTGAAGATGATACCGATAATATGTACCTTGATAAATCTGATCTTGATTTACGCGAAGAAAAGGTAGTTGCTCGACTGTATGGTTCAAAAATACCTCCGTGTTTTTCAAATCAATGCAATGAAGTGATCCCTAAGAAGATGGCTGTGGATTTTCGTACGTCTTTCATGAATTTAGATAAGGAATCCCAAGATTTAATTATTCTCGGACATCTGGCAGCTCACCGTGACGATGCAATGCTCAGGTCAAAAGTTGGTGATCGATCGCGAGCTATGAAGAAACGGTACATTCAGATATATTATTTTCGAAGTTTGCCGATATGCCGTGATATTTACTTCTTCCTGTATACAATGGGAATTAAACGCTACAAAAATCTAATCGAACATTACGACAAAAATGGTGTTTATCCACGCGAACATGGCATGACGAATAAAATTAATCGTACAGATGCTTTAACTACTTTGGAAAAAACGAAATTGTTTCATTTATCTGCCGTTTTGCTGAAACTGTTGCTATCACTTTACCTGGACGTCAACCAAATCATCGTGATTATCGTTTATTGAAACTTCCAAATACTGAAAGTAAGACTTATGTTTACACTAGATACACCAACAGCGTCGAACCGGGTGGTAAAATCATAAAACTTCGCACTTTCCAAACGCTGTGGAAGAAATATTGTCCCTACATCGTCACTATGAAGCCGGCATACGATTTGTGTGAATTGTGTCGAAATCTTGCAAAAGATGCTGTTATTACAGTAAACGTTACTGAAGTTGAAAAAGCAGCAGCATTGAAGGTGTATTCTGATCATTTGCAATCTACCAGCACCCAGCGAGAGTACTATAACGACTTGAGAACATTAGTCAAGCCTGATCCAAATGAAATGGTTTCGGTCCAAACATACTTGGGGTCTCAAGACACTCCTTCAATGCGTTGCATTATTTTTTTGTCCCAAATGATATATGCATTTCTACTCCGTAGAGTGAGGGTCTAAAACGTAAAAAATCATTACCTTTAGTAGCTATATCTATCATTCTAACGAAGACAACAGTGGCTATTTGTAACTGATCTCTGGAATAATCTAGAAGTTATATATACTCTTTTACAGACTTTAACGGCCAAAAAAATGGTCTAATTCTGCTGCCTAAATTTTCAAACTAGGTCCGCCTGACACACGTTAGCCTTTGAGGGTTATGTTATTTATTAGAGAAACTTTATCAGGATTTATACGCATAACTGTCGCCAGCATTAATGAGGTAATACGGCAGATGTAAAAAAACCATATGGCCCCTCCCGTGATTGAACCTGGGCTTGATGCACTTGACGCACTATAAATAATAAGTTTTGGGTTTTTCGTCCAAGTTCACTATATTTCTACTAAATATAGGGATATAAACATATTAAATTTAAGCTTGCTGCTGCTTCGAACTGGCTCACTTGCCACCACCACCGCCGCCGCCACCACCTCCACCTGCGCCAAACAATTTATTTGCGTACAAAAAATTTATTTGAACCATTGTGCTGTAAATATAGGCATAACGTCTATTTTTGCAAAATGCCCACATTTGGTACACACATTTTCCCCACAGTGGGAATTTGGGTTGTTTTTAGAAAAAACTGCAAAACTTTGTAAGTCTTTACTTTTTTATGATTCTTTTAGTTTTACGTGAAATGTGGCATAACACGTGCGTCATTATTCAGAAGTTCATAAAATTCAAAAATTTCCATTTTTTTAATTTTCATTAATTTTGTAAAATGAATAAGACACCAATGTGTCGAAAGTTGTAACTATTAGTCAAGAGTTGTCAGTTTCAAAATTCTTACACAGGATTGCATTTAAGTTTTGGAGAGCGATCGTCCTTGGGTAATTGGAGAAGGTCAGTGAGCTAGAAGGCTGAAAATTGGTACATATATAATACTGACCACGATAATGATAAATATGATGCCGAAATTTGGATTTTCGTTTTGTGGGCGGAGTGGGCGTGGCAAAAGTGCTTTTTTGAGCTAGAAGGCTGAAGATTGGTACATATATGTATATTACTGACCACGAGAATGATAAATATGATGACGAAATTTGGATTTTCATTTTGTGGGCGGAGTGGGCGTGGCAATAGTGTTCTTTGAGCTGGAAGGCTGAAAATTGGAATGTATATATTACTGACCACAGGGATGATAAATATGATGCCGAAATTTGAATTTTCGTTTCGTGGGCGATGGGGGCGTATCAAAAGTTTTTTTAAGCCAGAAGGCTGAAGGCTTGGAACGTATATAAAGGGTGATTTTTTAAGAGCTTGATAACTTTTTTTTAAAAAAAAACGCATAAAATTTGCAAAATCTCATCGGTTCTTTATTTGAAACGTTAGATTGGTCCATGACATTTACTTTTTGAAGATAATTTCATTTAAATGTTGACCGCGGCTGCGTCTTAGGTGGTCCATCCGCTTAGTCCAATTTTGGCATTTCCACGTTTTTGAGTAACAGAGACCCAATTGGTGCGAACGGCGACGAATCGAAAATTGGTGGTCATCATTAACACTGGCCGATACAGCTGCGATATTTTCTTCAGTTCGCACTCTACGTAAGCGTGTTGGTGGTTTAATGTCCAACAATGTAAATTTGGTGCTAAATTTAGTCACAATAGCCCGAATAGCCGCTTCAGTGGGTCGATTAAACTGACCATAAAATGGAAGCGCGCAATGAACTTTCTTAACAGAGCACGCATTTTGATAATAAAATTCAATAATTTGCAAGCGTTGTTCGTTTGTAAGACGATTCATGATGAAATGTCAAAGCATACTGAGCATCTTTCTCATGTTCATGCTGGACCAGTGTTAAAAATAGGCTATATAAATTTCATTGATATTTATAGTGGGCGTGGCACCTCCCACACAAATTGGGGTTTTATTCGTTTTTTTTAATTAGCATATTTTTTTTTTTGGGACGTAGTGATAGTACACTATCAACTAGTGTACTATCACTCAACACAAGGAACCGCAACCCGGAACCGCTTTCGCATTACTTCAAGTTGGGTTCATTAATGCATTTTGCATGTGTCGTCTATTCCTATTCCCCCGTCCTATAAAAGATTAGGGGTTCGGCGCTCGCAAATTCTGCAGTTTTGTTTTTTCTCTCATGATACTCTCCACGGTTATCGCATATTGAGACCACTTTTGGCTATCTTCTAGCATATTATTTAGAAACTCAGTCATTGTTAGACTGACTCCGTAGGTGTTTGAGAGATTACTTCGTATGATCTGCCAAAAAACACATTTTAGGATAGTGTGCTCAACAGTATCTTCCACTTCATTGCACATTTCGCATGTATCAACAGGTCTTTTCTTGAATTTGTACAAGTACTTGCCAAAATTGCCGTGTCCGCTAAATATCTGCGTGAGGTAGAAATTAGTTTCCTCGTGAGATCTACACACCCATTTTTTAATATCCGGGATAAGCTCGTGGGTCCACCTCCCCTTATCGTCCCTATCCCATTGACTTTGCCAAGATTGGAGCAAACGTAGTCTTGCTTCCTCTTTTATCTTCATTTTATCAGTCGGAAATTCTTCCACGGATATCTGTTGGTGATAAGTTTCATACCTTTCTCTAATCAGGAGGTCAATGGGTGGTATACCGGCAAGTATAGTTGCCGCCGAGGTAGATATAGTCCTATATGCGGAAGTTACCCGTAGGACGATTGCTCTCTGTACTCTTATCAATAATTTTCTCAGGGATTTGTTATTTTCAACCGCATTCAGCAGAACAGGAGCTGCGTAGAGAACCTGCGAATATGCTACCGTTGCCATCAGTTTCCTCGTTGTTTGTCCTGGTCCTCTTACGTTTGGCATTATACGAGCCAGTTTTGAGGCCGTTCCTAGAGCTTTCTCTGACACCCTCTTTATGTGTTCTTTGAAACTGAGGCTGCTATCTAGATGTACCCCTAGGTACCTAAGGCTTTTGGATAGCGAGATTTCGTGGCAATCTACTTTTATTTTTGGGTAGTCGAAAGATCTTCTCCTTGTCACAATAATTGCTTCTGTTTTCGCAGCGGCGAGTGTAAGACCTTTCGATCTCAGCCATCTACTTATTCTTCCCAGACAGTCATTTGCAACTATTTCTGTCAGAGCAACACACGGTTTATCTATGACAAGGGCGACGTCGTCAGCGTATCCAATCAACTTTGCGCCTTCGGGTAGTGATAAATTTAACAGTCCATCGTACATCAGATTCCACAGAAAAGGGCCCAGTATGGATCCCTGTGGCACTCCTGCTGACACGCGATATTGTTTGATGCCATCATCCGTTATGTACTCTAGTATCCTATTTTTCAAATAACTATCTATCATTCTTATTAGATAATCTGAGAAGTGGCGGGCTCGCACTGTTTCACGAATAACCTCCCAGCTCGCAGTGTTGAAAGCGTTTTTGATATCTAGTGTTATAATGGTACAAAATCTCATTTGTGCCATTGATTCTCTTGCTAGATTCACTACAGCAATGATAGCATCAACTGTAGATTTGTTTTTCACAGTTGGAGTACTGTTGCAGCTAGAGTCTTGAATTTTTGTGAAAGTTCACTATATGTTAGTCTGTACAGTTGTGCCAAAAATGGGCGGTATTGGGAAAGTATTGGAAAAGTGGGCGTGGTTCCTCCCATACGATGTTAAAAACTATTATCGAATATATTCAGTTCTATGACACCTAGAGTGCTGAAAGCATCCAGTATAAACCTGCTTAGTTGTGCCAAAAATGGCAGGTAATGGAAAAGTGGGCGTGGCATCTCATATATGAAGTTAAAATCTATTATAGAATATTGTCAGTTCAATAACACATTGTGTGCTGAAAATTTGTGTTAGTAGATCCAGTGTAAATAGTTGTGCAAAGATGGTCGGAAAGTGGCCGTGACCCTTCCCATTCGAAATTAAAACCTGTTTTAGAGTATATTCCACACCGAGATTCCTATATTGTTGTGTGAGTTAATTAATTTGTAACCTGCTTAGACAATATACAAGTGGGCGCGATTTGAAAGATGGTTAATTATACACTCCACGAGAGTATTATGTCTTTGTGCATTTGTTTGTAACACCCAAAAGGAAGAGAGATAGACCCATTGTTAATTATACCGATCGACTTAGAATCACTTTTTGAATCGATTTAGCGATGTCCGTCCGTCTGTCTGTCTGTCCATCTATTCTTGTAATCACGATACAGGTCGCAATTGTACACAGAACCAAATGAAACTTTACACAACTAAGTTTTTCGGGATAAGAACGAACGCTATTTAATTTGAAGAAAATCGGTTCAGATTTAGATATAGCCCCCATACGAATTTCACACCCGATTTGACTCTTTTCACTCTAGATACCACATATTTTAACAGATTTTCTTCAAAATTGGCAAAACATCTTATAGTTCAACTAGAAACATCTGTGGTAAAAATGGGTCAGATCGGTTCAGATTTATATATAGCTCCCATACAAATTTCGCTCCCGATTTGATTTGTTCCGCTCTAGAAACCACAAATTGTATCAGATTGTCTTCAGATATGGAAAAACATCTTATTTTTCAACTAGCAACACCCGTTGTTAAAAAATGTGTTAGATCGGTTCAGATTTATATATAGCTCCCATACAAATTTCGCTCCCGATTTGATTTTTTCCGCTCTAGAAACCACATATTGTCTTCAAATTTGACAAACTATCTTATATTTCAACTAGAAACGCCCATGATGAAAATGGGTCAAATCGGTTCAGATTTATATATAGCTCCCATACAAATTTCGCTCCTAATTTGACTTTTTCCGCTCTAGAAACCACAAATTGTATCAGATTGTCTTCAGATTTGGCAAAACATCTTATTTTTCATCTAGCAACACCTGTGGAAAAATGTGTTAGATCGGTTCAGATTAATATATAGCTCCCATACAAATTTCGCTCCCAATTTGACTTTTTCCGCTCTAGAAACCACAAATTGTATCAGATTGTCTTCAGATTTGGCAAAACATCTTATTTTTCAACTAGCAACACCTGTGGTAAAAATGTGTTAGATCGGTTCAGATTTATATATAGCTCCCATACAAATTTCGCTCCCGATTTGATTTTTTCCGCTCTAGAAACCACATATTGTATCAGATTGTCTTCAAATTTGGCAAACTATCTTATATTTTAACTAGAAACGCCCATGATGAAAATGGGTCAAATCGGTTCAGATTTATATATAGCTCCCATACAAATTTCGCTCCCAATTTGACTTTTTCCGCTCTAGAAACCACAAATTGTATCAGATTGTCTTCAGATTTGGCAAAACATCTTATTTTTCAACTAGCAACACCTGTGATAAAAATGTGTTAGATCGGTTCAGATTTATATATAGCTCCCATACAAATTTCGCTCCCGATTTGATTTTTTCCGCTCTAGAAACCACAAATTGTATCAGATTGTCTTCAGATTTGGCAAAACATCTTATTTTTCAACTAGCAACACCTGTGGTAAAAATGTGTTAGATCGGTTCAGATTTATATATAGCTCCCATACAAATTTCGCTCCCGATTTGATTTTTTCCGCTCTAGAAACCACATATTGTATCAGATTGTCTTCAAATTTGGCAAACTATCTTATATTTTAACTAGAAACGCCCATGATGAAAATGGGTCAAATCGGTTCTGATTTATATATAGCTCCCATACAAATTTCGCTCCCAATTTGACTTTTTCCGCTCTAGATACCACATATTTTAACAGATTTTCTTCAAAATTGGCAAAACATCTTATAGTTCAACTAGAAACACCTGTGGTAAAAATGGGCCAGATCGGTTCAGATTTATATATAGCTGCCACACAAATTTCTCTCCCGATTTCACTTTTTCACTCTATAAACTACATATTTTAACAGATTTCTTTCAAATCTTTCAAAATATCTTATATTTCAACTAGAAACACCCATGGTGAAAATGGGTCAGATCGGTTCAGATTTACATATAGATCCAATACAAATTTCGCTACCGGATAGACTTTTTCCGCCCCAGAAACCACAAATTTTCTCCGAATTTCTTTGAAGTGACCACCAAACGTTATATTTGAACTGGAAGAACTTATTTTTAAAGTTAGTCACTTTATTCCAAGTTGGGATATAGCCCCGATACAAATATTCTTTTCGATTTGACAAATTGGACCAGGTCATATTAGCCTATGATAAGGAAACATACAAAAATTCTTCCAGTTTTCACTTTTTACCGAGTTGAATTGTATTCGGATAGAAAGTGGAGTGTATCGTATAGTCGGCCCCGCCCGACTTTAGCCTTTCCTTACTGGTTTTTTATTTGAATTTTGTAAAATTACACTCTTTCTTTGGATTTTTAGCAAAATAGTAAAGAAAGGTTACAAAAAAAGAAATATTCATTTGTCAAAAGCCGACATAAGTCAAGAAAACGGAAAATATATTAATTTTTTATTTTTTTGTGTTGTTTGCTTAATGAACAATTTGATAGACTTTCTATGTGTTTTGAATGTTGTACATTCGAATTCCAGTTTAGTAAGTTTTTTGATTTGGTAATGGAATGGAGAAGAGTCACACTCAACCTAAAATCAATTTGATTTTTGACAATTCTTCCTTTTTTCGCCGTAAACAAAAGTTCTGTTCTTCAATACTCTCCATGGAACATATCCATTTCTTTAGTATCTCAGGGAAGTACATTGATTACAATTTGTTCAACACGAGAAAAATCTGATGAAAGCTGATTTGAATTTTATCGCGAAGCGGGCGGGTTCAGGACATACAAAAAATGTATTAAAGTTAGACAATTTATTGTTCATAGGTAATTTTATAATTATTATTAGAAATAAATAATGTGTCAAACTTGCTAAAAACATGTTGAATATGGTTAAGTAAAAAGTGTAAATAAGACATTTTCATACTCTCGAGCAAAGAAACTGTCATGGAAGGCTAATAAAGCTCGGGCAGCTCGGCCGAAAGACAACATCTATGTTGTGCACCATAAGAAAATGCACCAAAAGATCTCACTTTAGCACTTCTAGTCTTAGGCATTCCTTCCTTTTCCTATCTCTGTTAAACTTCCTAAGGTTACAAAGCACAATATAAGCTAGTCTTACTGTGGATAGTAGAACATAGCGGAGACAATCTGGAAATCCCCGCTGAATTAAGTTAATCGATGCCAGCACTTACAACCATATTAAATTTATTATTGTCATGTCTGAATATTCATTTAACTTTAACATGTGTAAAGTTCTATAAATTAACACGAAATTGCATAAATTATTGTTCTGATATCAGGTCCAAACTATAGAAAAAAAAACATGATAAACTTTTTTAATTAGGTTTCTTCTTTGAAATGCTGTAATTCAGCGAAAAAACTATGTATGTTGTTCAAAATTGTTGTTGCTGAGAAAAATCGTGTTGTGTGTTTATTTCACATAAAGCGTCACGCGAAAGAAGGTTGCGGATTGCCATTGTTGAACAATATTTAAAAAATAATAACAAATATAAATATAAGAAGTAAGAACAGTGTTAAGTTCGGCCGGGCTGATCTTCCTTTACCCTCCACCATGGATTGCATTCCACAGAGGCTGTCAATTTTCGTAGAAGTGCAGTATTATAAATTGTTTTAATATAGCCAAACCAAAACAAATATTGAAAAAATAATTTTATAATTAAATATAATATTTTTATTATTTAAAACAACGCTTATAAGACAAAAGACAAGGCTATCTTTGCGTTTACATTATATATATATATATACTTCAAGTCAATTCAAAAAATAAATATTCTTATATTTATATTTTCAAAAAAGCGTAAGTACCAAAATATTGGTAGATAGTGGGTGCCAGGGCCGTGCGCAGGATTTTCCCCTGGGGGGTTTTCATCTACACTCATAAAAAAGTGAACCCTATAATGAGTTAAATTGAACTAAAATTTAGGAAAATTGAACATCGTATAGCACTAAAGCAAAATTTCCTCAAATCAAGTTCAAACTTTTCCTTGAAATTAGTACATGCTTTGAACTTGATTCTAGTTCAATTTTCCTCAAACCAAGTAATTATTTACTCAAACTGAGGAAAATTCCTCAAACCAAGTACATTTTTACTAAATCTAAGTAAATTTTTCCTAAAACCAAGTAAATCTTTTACTTAATTTAAGTACAATTTTCCTAAAACTAAATATATTTTTACTAAATCTTAGTAAAATTTTGCTGAAATTTTCCTAAAAGTAAATAATTTTTTTCTAAAATAAAGTAAATATTTACTTAAAATCAGGCCAATTTTGCTGATTTTTTTCCTTAAAACAAGTAATTTTTTAATTTACTGAGAAACTTGAGAAACTTTAACTTAAAAATCAAACAAATGGTTTTGCAAAAGTGATACAAAAAATGACAACATGAAATATTTCTCAAAAGTTTCATGATACCTCTGCCATAAAGAGCTGAACTCTTACTCCATTATTGCTGTGAAGGCAAGAGAGGTGCCTTCGCAGTGGTTGTTTACAATAATTCTTAAAGTATTTAAGAAATTAGTCTCTGCAAACAAACGAGAATTCCTTCTTTGATTAATATTCACTACTTTTTAAACAATTTCAAATGTTTTTTATAAGTTCATTAATCCTTAAATGTATGAAGAACTCGGCATACATTTCAGTAAACATTTTAACTTCATTTTAGGAAAAACTAATTTTTAAGTTACAATTTCCTAAATGGAATTTTTTCCATAAAAAAAATTCAGATTTTTTTTTCTCACTTAAAACCTTGGAAATATTCTTCCACATAACTATGAATTTACTCAAGTGTAAGATTTTTTTTGCAATATTTTGTTTATCAGCGCTTCTCATTTGTCGTATGTGACCGCTGGTACTAATATGAACCCTGATTTAAGTCAAAGACATACATTCGTTGCGAAAGTTCTGACGAGATGGGGTAGCGGCCATCGAAACTGCGCAGTCAACTTTTAGCTGCAACAATAGGTCTCACTTTGCCTTTTTGCTAATTTTGGGTTCTGCTGAAGACTTCAGCACAACCTTTGGTCTTAAACCAAAATAAATGACAACACATCCAAAGAAATGTTTTTAAATAAATCTATTATCTTATTTCTAGTAAATGTACTATTTAATATGACTGTGAAAGAATGAAACTTTACTCATACTTAGTTAATTTTCCAACTTTTTAGGAAATTTTTACTGAACTGGAGTAAAATTGTTGAACTAAATTGCAGTATGAATTTTACTCCATTGTAGTTTTACAAAAAATAAAGCATCAATGTTCAATTTTTCTCGTGACGTCTAGTCAGTCTATGGCGCAATGATAAATGAGGTTAATTTGATTATGTGTGATTACGTGTGCGTTTGGAAACCATTCATATTTTATTGCCAGGATCTTCGAGAAATATTTTGATACATTTGTCCGACAGACATCGTCGGCAAAATTGCATTTCTGTAATCCATCTATCAGTGCACTCAAAGGAATATGTCAATGAAAGAAAGCAGAAAGTCTACTGAAAGAGCAGATTTTCTGCTGTTGAAAAAGAGATAGCAGATTTGTATCTGCTGAGATGGTAAACTGCTGTTTTTAGCAATATAGAAAAAAATTTAAGCATATGGACGAACAGTATGACCACATAGATATACATGTTAACAACACTTTTTGAATGGAAGTTATTATAAAGCAAAAATGATACGCATATTGTTCATCTAATATAAAAGGAAATTCGAGCTAAACTCGCTTATGAACGCTTATCTATTTTTATTAACAACAGGCAATTTTAGCAGACTGCAAACTCCTTAGTAGTGTGATAGCCAAATCAGAAAATTAAAAAAAGGCTTTTCTTTTCCAAATTTATATAACAGATGACATCCAAATCCGAAAATAGTTTGGCATCAAAAACTCATTTTCGAGAAAATGGTTCATAGCCACTTTTGAATATAAACCCTCGATATATATTTTGAAGAAATATTACACAAAAAACTATCAAATTCCTCGGCGCTTAACCCTTCATGCCCGATTTTCTATGATAAATGCAGACAATAGGATATGCCTTTTGACAAAGTATGGGTCCAAATAGGATGTCTAATGAGTTTTTGAGGTTTTAATTTATATAGGACATGAGTAACAGAATGTTTACTCAAAATCTTTATACCCATATTCCGATTAAATAAAAAATATTTGGAAATTTTATAACAGTTTTTTTTACTCCATGAAATGCAAGAAGAAACACCTAGAAATTTTATTTCCAAAATACCAAATAATTGGTATTTTAGAGTTTCGTCTTCCTACGTAGATCCAAGTTACTAAATTTGTTGTTTTTTTAATAATACTTGTTACATATGTACGAAAAAATACTAACTCTTGAAAATATTTGACACAAGTGAGAAATATAACAAAAATTTGAGTAAGTTTTTTATTTTTGTTTCGCAACTTTAAAGTTGACCTACATGCAGAGAAAAAATGCATTACATTGAAACGATTTTTTTGAGTTTCTTTTGTGGGAACAAAGAGAAATATGTTTACATATATCAAACAGTTTTGCAAACCCTCAAAACATTAGAAGTAACAGAAACCGCTGTTGTTGCATCTGTGATGAAAATAGGACACATCGGTTCAGATTTAGATACAGCTCCATATAAATGTCGTATCGCTAATGTTACATCTTAGCGCTCTACAAACATCAAGCTTTTATTAAGACTGTTTTTAGATTTCATTATGATATCATAGTGATTCTTATCTACACTATTTTAAAATTACTAAAATATTTTATTATTAAATTTTTATTGTAGTACACAATTATAAGTTCATAAAATATTGCTTTAGTCGAATAACAAGAAGTGGTATCGGTTAATTAAAATGAAACTTTTCCGAACAATTTGGTGTCCATTAGCGAAATTAACATTACACAATCTTGAAATTGGCACAATTCGTTTAGTTTGTTTGTATTTTTCATAACCTTTGTCCGAAATTCAAGTATTCGTGTTATTTTAAAAAGACCTTAAAAAATTCTACATTTTATTGCTTCAGAAAGTCTAGAAGGTTTTAAAAAGTATATGTTCGAAACCTCTCTGAGGGGGGGGGGGTGGTTTGAACCCCCTTGCGCACGGCCCTGGTGGGTGCTACAGTTGGGTGTATTTCCATTCCATTTTAATTCCAAAAGTACACATTTTGAAAATCCAATATCTCACGAACATAGTGCAACATAACCTAACTTCATGACTTGCTGTAAAAGTAAAAAGTACGAATTTGGAAAAATCTTTGTATGTTACTTGTCTATGCAAAGGAATGTATACACCGAGTGCCATGATTCTAGCTGCGGCCATTTGGTTGGTATCATTTTATCTCCCTTTTTCTAATTTACCCCCTTAAGAGTACGACTTTCTAAAATCTCTATATTTTACGTGTCTACGCAATTAGAGGGAGGTACACACCGAATTTCATCATTCTAGCTGTATTCGTTTAGTTGGTACTGGGTGATTCTATTGGAACGGGTGTGACACTTTTCCTTAAATATGTTTAAAAATCTCCCATATTCATTGACTGAGATTTCTACTATATAGCCAATTGAAAATGTCAGGTTAATCGGAAAATTATTGCAAATATAAATATGGGTTAGTGTTTTGAATAGTGGAGATATACAACAAACTAGAGAGTGTGACCTTAGCTTTGAAGAAAATTTTGAGGTTTTACTTATTTTCTTGAATTCTGTAACATTCTTGCATTTATTCATTTTTGTTAATCGAAAGAGTAGTTCATACACTTTCTTCTAATGTATTCGTTACCGTCATCTCTTTATGAATATAGGACATTTTGACGGAAATTCTGTTATGATAGTCATTATTTCTTTGAAATATAATCAGAAATATGTATTATGAGAAGAATAAACATTACGAATGTATATCGGTGTTTTTATAACCTACACTTCCAGGATGGGGGTATATTCACTTTGTCATTCCGTTTGTAATACCTTGAATTATTCATCGGTAAATAAAGTAAATATATTCTGTATCATGGTAAAATTCTAGGACGATTTAGCCATGTCCGTCTGTCTGTTGAAAGGACGATAGCGGCCGAACGAAATGAGCCAGGAGGTTGAAATTTTCCGTAAATATGTCTTATGGTTGCAGATCGGTTGGAATTGAAAGTGGGCTAAATCGGCCTGGAGGGAAAATTTTTTCCCCAATAAAGACTGAAAATACCCCTAATATTTAGAATATTTAAGCAATTTTTTTGAAAATTTCTGATTCTTATACACTTGAAATTTGTTTCGTACCGTCCTCAAGTAACGTGTAATCACCAAAAAGTGCAAACAAGATTTAGCGGGTGAAATGAGACAAAAGGGATAAAAATGGTACCAGTGATACGACAACAGCTAGAAACATGAAATGCGGAAACATGAATAATTACATAGACACGTAAAATAATTTGTACTTTAAAGGGATACAATTGGAAAAGTGGGATACAAATGGTACCAACCAAACCGCTGAAGTTAAAATAATGAAATTCGGTGTATAAATTTATCTGACTTCGTAGACGTGAAACATAAAGGATTTTTTCGAAATTTGTACTTTTAGGCGGAAGTTGGATAAAAATGGTACCAATCAAAGGGTTGCAGTTAGAATAGTGAAATTCGGTGTGTACATTGCTGTGACTGCGTTGACAAGAAAAATAAAGAATTTTATCCCGCTTTTCGATATTCGTAAAAACGGGATAAAATTGGTACCAAGCAAAGGTATACATTTTTTGTACACTCCACCACCAGGATTGGGTATACTAACTTTGTCATTCCGTTTATAATACCTTGAAATATCGACCTGAGACCCTATAAAGTATATATAAAGGGTGATTTTTTAAGAGCTTGATAACTTTTTAAAAAAAAAACGCATAAAATTTGCAAAATCTCATCGGTTCTTTATTTGAAACGTTAGATTGGTCCATGACATTTACTTTTTGAAGATAATTTCATTTAAATGTTGACCGCGGCTGCGTCTTAGGTGGTCCATCCGCTTAGTCCAATTTTGGCATTTCCACGTTTTTGAGTAACAGAGACCCAATTGGTGCGAACGGCGACGAATCGAAAATTGGTGGTCATCATTAACACTGGCCGATACAGCTGCGATATTTTCTTCAGTTCGCACTCTACATAAGCGTGTTGGTGGTTTAATGTCCAACAATGTAAATTTGGTGCGAAATTTAGACACAATAGCCCGAATAGCCGCTTCAGTGGGTCGATTAAACTGACCATAAAATGGAAGCGCGCAATGAACTTTCTTAACAGAGCACGCATTTTGATAATAAAATTCAATAATTCGCAAGCGTTGTTCGTTTGTAAGACGATTCATGATGAAATGTCAAAGCATACTGAGCATCTTTCTCTTTGACACCATGTCTGAAAAATCACTCTTTATTATTGATCGTCATAAAATTCTAAGCATCTAAACGAAATGAGCTAGGACGTCCAAATTTTACAGAAATGCGTCTTATAGTCGTAGATCGGTTGGGATTGTACTAAAAATACCCATAATAACCCCTAATATTTTAGAGTACTTAAGCACATTTTTACAGCGTGTCGGAGGAATGTAAACGAATTTCATGATTCTAGCTGCGGTCATTTGGTTGGTACCGTTTTTATCTCTCTATTCCAATTTTATCCCTTAAAAGTACGAATTTAAAAAAAAATTCCATATTATGCAAATAATCAATTAGAGGAATGTATACAGCGAATTTCGTGTTTCTAGCTGTTGTCGTTTGATATGTACCTTTTGTATCCCGTTTTGTGCGGCTCATCATTTAAAAGTGAAAAAATGCATTTATATTGCGCTTCAATGCGGTAAGAGGAATTTACATACCAACTTTCACGATTCTAGCTGTAATACTTTAGTTGGTACCATTTTTATCCCTTTTTGTCCCGCTCACCCCTTATAAGTGCAAATTTCGAAAAAGCCATTTAGATTACGTTTTACACAATTTACACACCAAATTTCACGACTATAGCTGAAATACTTAAATTGGTACTTATTGTATCCCTTTTTGCTCCGTGCATGCCTTAAAAGTACAAATTTCGAAAAATCCAATTTTACATACCAAAATTCAAAAGTGCATATATATTGCGCTTTAATGCGGTAAGAGGAATTTACATACCAACTTTCACGACTATAGCTGCAATATTTAAATTGGTACCATTTTTTATCCCGTTTTGTGCCGCTCACTCAATATAAGTACAATTTTCGAAAAATCAATTTATGTTGTCAGAGAAATGTAAATACCAATTTTCACGAACATTGATGCAATACATAAATTTGTACCATTTTTATCCCTTTTTGTCTCTTTCGTGCCTTATAAGTACAAATTTCGAAAAAATTATTTGCTATTTGTAGCTCGTCTGCATGGTCATTGCAAGGAACACACCGAATTTCATGTTTCTAGCTACTGCCGTTTAGTCAAGACGAAGGTTCTATGTTTTTTCCTTTTTGTCCCATTTTACACCCTAAAAGTACGATTTGAGTAAAACCCTTTCTTAGTCGCTGACTACGTCATATTTGGGAACTACCTTGAAAATTTCATGACTCTGGCTTTAGCAGTTTGGTCTAGGCGTTGCACAGTGGTTCAGAATCAAAATCCATCGGCCAAAATTATTTATTATTATATTATTTTTTATTAAATTAATATTTAAATATTTACAGCTTAACATGATTGATTGCACTTAAGTAATACGGCTTGGCCTTTTATCTAGAACAATATATTTTGTATATATACGAATTATTTACATTTTTATTAGTTAATATTTCAAAGGAAAATTGTCTAAAAAACCTTTGCTTAGACCTTAATTTATTTTTGAGAGAGATTTATGTATCTAGGATCGAAGATATCAAAGCATTATCCGACATTTCACATGAAGTCTTAAATTTGTTGCTGATCTTTGCTATTCTATCAATAATTTTAGTTGTATTGGACATTTCATGTAACATATCTGTAGGGAAACGCCGAGGAAGATTTAGCATAAATTTTAAAAATTTGTTTTGACAAATTTGTAATTTTTTTAAGTGTGAAATGGCGCACTTTTCCCATACTGGACAACCATACAAAATTAATGATTGAAATATAACTTTAAGGATAATTATTTTATTAAAGTTGCTCAAGGACGACTTTCTGTTAATTAAAGGATAGAGAATTTTTATATACATGTTGACTTTTCTTTGAATATTAGTAATATGACATTGAAAGGTGAGTTTTTTTATCTAAGAATATACCAAGATATTTAACATTTTCAGACCAATCTATATCGACACCATTTATAGTTAATTTGGAAGGTGGGAGGAAACAATTCTTTCTTTTTCTGCTGAAAAAAATAGATTGAGTTTTTTCATAGTTCAATTTCATCTTCCATTTATCATAGTATTGAACCAACTAATTTAATGCATATTGTAAATTGCTCACTATATCATGACCAAGTTTATGAGAAAAAAAGATGCCAACATCGTCTGCATATGCAGCATATTTACATGGCGATAACGAGGGGAAGTCAGACATGTATAAATTGAATAATATCGGTCCTAAAACCGTACCTTGTGGGACTCCAGCAGGAATTTCATTTGCGTCCGATAATTCGTTGTCAACAAGAACACGGAAGTGTCTGTCCTCTAAGTAGCTTTTAATGATTTTTATTAAGAAATGTGGAAAATTATACTTTATCATTTTGTATATTATTGCATTATGCCAAATGGTGTCAAAAGCTTTAGCTACATCAAGTAGTACCAGAGCTGTTGAGAATCCGCTTGAAAAATTTGACTTAACATGACTGCTTATTCTTTTAACTTGATGTGTTGTGCTGTGATATCTTCTAAACCCGAATTGTTCGAACGGGATTATGTTATTATTATTTAAATGATTATCAATTTTAATTTTATCAATTTTTTCGAATAACATACTTATACTACTTAATAGGCTAATTGGACGATAACTGTTCGGATTGTCATATTGGTTTCCTGGCTTTTGGATAGGAATAACTTTGGCTATTTTCCAAGCCTTAGGGAAATATTGCAATTTCAGGCAGGCATTGTAAATATATATTAGGTACGATATTCCATTGGTAGGTAGATGCTTGAGCATTCGGTTGTTAATCATATCAAAACCAGTTGCTTTTCTTATTTTTAATTTTTTTATTATGGATCGAACCAAACTCATCGTGATCATTTCTGTTGGTGGAGTGGAATATGATTGGTGGTTAAAGCATGAAATCGAGGTTTCGACAGCATTTATATGATCCCTGGTACTTAATCCATCAGATGTATGATGGTTTTTTTAAAATATCTCAGCAAGACAATTTGATTTTTCCTTGTTGGTGTATTTGATACTAGAACCTATTTTAAGAGGTGGCATATTTTGTTTCTTGTTCCTTAATATTTTCGTAGTATTCCAGAAAGGTTTAGATGCTTTATCAAGAGCCTTAAGTTTTTGGGACCATTGTCTGTTTCGAAGAGTCCGTATCTTATTCGTTCCAAATTCCATTTTCTTAAAGCTATATAAGGTCCATAAATGATTGAGTATTTTGCATATTGTTGACGAACATGAAATTGAACGGCATAATTCAAGTAATCGGAGTTTTGTTAATCATCACTTTGGCTTCTAGTGAAGCTAAATTAAGGGTAATATTAGATCAGATTTAAACATGCGATATGACAACGATATTCTTTCGAATTTTCTAGTATGAATGGTGCAGCGGAAACTATCTCAGACGTGTTGTCAATCGATGTGCAGCAGCTTATGGAGCAACCAATGGTATGTTTCGACCGGAGCATGTTCATGGTGTAGGAAAGGATAAGGAAAATTTTGAAATTTCATTTCAGCTGACCTGAATGATTACTTAAATCTTAGATGGGCTGCTAGAGAAGGAGCAAAATGCTTTCGAGCCTGTCTCTTTACAGAATGCCGAGTGGTAAGTTGAGTTTGTAGCAAACATCTCCGGGAGAATTAACTATTGTGATTTCCCTGCAAAATTCATTATCATTATATCTGCCTACATTTTGTCTTCCCCCAATAGTATAACCGAGATGGCAGCTTCGCGGCCGGTTTGGCCAATAGAGCCGCTTATTTAACACCGCATCGAGATATATCCAAATGGCCGATAACTGTAAAGTTGGCGACATACTGTGGGAATACTATACCAGTTTATAAAAACAGGTAAGCTAAAGAAAGTATATAGACCGTAGTTAGAAAGTAAGAATCCGCATGGAAGAGAAGAGGGGAACCAAGACCTGCCCAACTTGAAGTCGTTAAAGAAAAAATAACCCAATGCCACAAAACTTCTTCTGGCCATAGTAGGATAGAGGCAGAGCTGGTGGTTGATCCTTGCCTTCACATTTCCTACAAATTTGTTTGACAGTCAGATCGAAAGCATCCGACTTACATTGACCAGAATAATATATTGTGCATATATGGGAACCAGCATCAATTATTCAAATAAAAATTAACTCAATGGCAGTAAACATTTTCTACTGAGCAGAGTAGGCGATCTCAGTGCCATCCTCGAGTTAACAGCTCTGACTACTTCAAGTGAAAGAAAGTATTTCAAGGTCTGCATATCATACAGGGTGGTTGATGAATGTTGCAACATTAAGGAACTCAAAAAACCTTTTATATAATTTGTATATATTTTTGTTTTGTCTTTGATCATTCTCCCAAAAGATGAATATCGAACCGTTTGTTCATCTCCTAAGAGAAGAACAACAGTCTTGGGGTTGTCGTGAGTTCAGGGTCAACAAATAATGGATTTCATATCAGCCTTTCGGCAATAGATAATGATGACTCCAGTGTCATTCGGTCACCAAAGAATTGCCCCGCCGATTCACTCGTCCACAATCGTTGGTCCGGCAGCAAAACTTGAAATGAAGTCTTTGTTAGGAACGTCGCACGTATAGTGGTTCAGAATCAAAATCCATCGGCCAAAATTTAATAACTTTTGTTCTAGTAGACATTTTTGAGTTCTGTAAAAAACCAAAATTAGACAAGGACCCAAGGATTATTTCGAGATATTAACATTATAATCTATATATATTAAAGGTTTGCGTTACTTACTGACTTATTATTGACGAGCGCACACTGGTTCAGAATCGAAATCCATCGGCCAAAATTCAATAACTTTTGTTTAATAGACATTTTTCGAGATATTAACATGACAAATCGGTAAATCGGATATATTTTAGAAATCGGCCCAAAGTTGACTACTCTTTCTATTTTTCGATTTTAAAGAAAATTAAAATTTTTATTTCTTTGTTTTTATGTTTTTTTTACGTAATTGTTCATAATGCGAAAATCTGTAATACAAAAAAAAATAAAAATTTTATTTTTTTTTAATCGAAAAATACAAAAAGTAGTCAATTTTGGTCCGTTTTTTAATATATCTCCGATTTTTTGATTTTTAATGTTAATATCTCGAAAAATGTCTACTACAACAAAGGTTATTGAATTTTGGCCGATGGATTTTGATTCTGAACAACTCTGCGCTGGTTGACTACTTTTTGTATTTTTCGATTTTAAAGAAAATTAAAATTGTTATTTTTGTGTTTTTACGTTTTTTACGTATTTGTGCATAATGCGAAAATCTGAAAAACGCGAAAATCTGTAATACAAAAAAATAATTTTTTTTTTTTTTAAATCGATTTTTTTGGCCGCTGGATTTCCATTCTGAACCACTGTGCGCTGGTCAATAATAAGTCAGTCAGTAGTACCACAACACTTTAATAAATATAGATTATAAACATGATGCGCAGAATGAGAATGAGAGAGTTTCAATTCTTTATAACTTTTTCAATTATTATTCTTTCTTTGTTGTTTTTTCAGCACTTTGTGAAGGAAACTTGGGGAATTAATTATGAATCATTACACGATCGAACAACGTACAAAAATAATTGAATTTTATTTTTCAAACCAACAGTCACAATTCACAATTTGGTAATGAGCGATGAAGCCCATTTCCTATTTAATGGGTATGTCAACAAGCAAAACTGCAGGATTTGGGCTACGGAAAATCCAAGAGACAAGGATAATTGGCCCATATTTTGTTTGAAAATGAAAGTGGTGTCTCAATACGCTAAAAAGAGAACGTATGTGCGAAGCAGAAAATGGACATCACTTACAGGATATAATTTTTCAAAGCTAATTGCAAAAAATACCCCAATAATATACTGTATTTTAAAATATGATAATAATCGCATAAATAAAAAAGTTATAAACCATATAGCTCATTCTGCGCCATATGTCAATAATCGGTGTTCCGTACTTAAAAGTCTTCTTCTAAGCCGAATGATACAGATTTCCCACTATCTGGCACAAGCTTTAGCAGAATACATTTATTACAGTGTGGGAAGGATACTAACACAATATTTCTCCTAAAAAATCTTTTAATTAGTGAGACGGCCAAACTGCGTTCTGTGTCAGAGCGAGAGAGGAACATGGAATATAGTAACACTTTTTCCCGAGTTCCACTGCCATTACTATAATTGTCAAGTTAGGTAGGTACCTTTAGACATATATTTATTTATATATTTTTTTACGAATCGTTTGCCAGACATTTTATTTTTTATTCGATGTACACTTCACTCGCTTCAATACGAATAACCATAACCGTTGCCGCTTGAACCACTGCCGCGACGACCATCGGACGTGGCATATCCGAAACCACCATTTCCGCCAGAACCTCCGTAAGGGCCGTTAGGACCAACACCGCCAAAGCCATAACCTCCAGGTCCACTGCCTCCGCCACCACCGCCTCCGCCTGAAGGTGCACCATTGCCACGACCTGAACCACCGCCACTACCACCATAAGGACCACTTCCTCCGCCACCGCCACCACCTCCACCGTACTGAGCTCTGCAAGCTATTGTGCTGCACCACAGCCAGATGCCGATCAATAATAACAACTTCATTGTTACACCTCTAATCAGTGGATTTTCAACAATCGTTGCCTTTATATACACTGGCAAAATGTCAAAGGTGACTGCTAGCAACACTTCCAATCAGTTAATATTTATTTAATTGTTGTTGTAATGAAACAAACAAATATAAACAAACAAAAACTTTTGATTGATCTGATCATTTCAGTATAAGGTATATAAGTATAGGGTGGCATGATCACGATTAATTAGTTGGCGTAAGGCATGGGATGACATTGGCTGAAGACGAGCTTTTCTAATCGGAGATCTTTGGAAATTTCTGTGGTTGCTGTGAAAGCATCCCGTGCCGAGAGGGAAGCCTAACTGATATTGGTTGATTAACAGGGACGGAGCATGTAATCCATCAACGGTTCTTGCTGACACCCCTACCCAAACCTAAAGTTGCCTTTAATTCCACTCACAGATCATTGGGTCCTTCTCTTGTCTCACAGAGGAAGCTAGAGATGGGTAGATGGATGTTGGTGTGGTGAGGACGGATCTGCTGGTACAGCGCAGCGAAGACAATCTGAATCATGATCTTTGCTTGTTTTCCATATCTTTCTTCCATGATCTTTCATATTCCAAGAGTCACACTGTTATGTGGCCTCTCTGATTCATATAACTTTGGTTGCTACAATACAAAAAGGGTGGATACCCTGGATTGTCAACATCACCTATTTTATACCCTCCACTTCCAGGATGGGGGTATACGAACTTTGTCATTCCGTTTGTAACACCTTGAAATATCGACCTGAGACCCTATAAAGTATACACACTCAAATTAAAATATGGTTGAACTTGATCATTGCAACTAAAGGGTGATTTTTTAAGAGCTTGATAACTTTTTTAAAAAAAAACGCATAAAATTTGCCAAATCTCATCGGTTCTTTATTTGAAACGTTAGATTGGTCCATGACATTTACTTTTTGAAGATAATTTCATTTAAATGTTGACCGCGGCTGCGTCTTAGGTGGTCCATCCGCTTAGTCCAATTTTGGCATTTCCACGTTTTTGAGTAACAGAGACCCAATTGGTGCGAACGGCGACGAATCGAAAATTGGTGGTCATCATTAACACTGGCCGATACAGCTGCGATATTTTCTTCAGTTCGCACTCTACGTAAGCGTGTTGGTGGTTTAATGTCCAACAATGTAAATTTGGTGCGAAATTTAGTCACAATAGCCCGAATAGCCGCTTCAGTGGGTCGATTAAACTGACCATAAAATGGAAGCGCGCAATGAACTTTCTTAACAGAGCACGCATTTTGATAATAAAATTCAATAATTTGCAAGCGTTGTTCGTTTGTAAGACGATTCATGATGAAATGTCAAAGCATACTGAGCATCTTTCTCTTTGACACCATGTCTAAAATCACACGTGATCTGTCAAATACTAATGCATGAAAATCCTAACCTCAAAAAAATCACTCTTTATTATATGTTCTCTAAAATCACGTTTTTTGTCGCAATCATATTATTTTAGCGTTTTTATAATTGTTAGCAATAATTGTATAGTTGCGAATATGATTGTCACGTCCCAAATATTATAATTGTCCAACAATTCTATATTCACAGATCACTATTATCACTATTATCAAGGTATCTAATTTTGTCTCCGTTCAGTTTTAAGTGCAAGAAAGATATTCAGTGACTGTATAAATTGAAACAGATGGGTAAATAATATTTGTCCTCTAATGTGTTATAATCGAAAACAAACTTTATATACCGAAGGCCGAACTTTATATACCCTCCATCATGGATTGCATTCCATAGAGGTTGTCGGTTTTCGTAGAAGTTCAGTAATATTACAGGAAATATATATTTTTTTAATATAGTCAAACCAAAACAAATACAAATATTGAAAAGTTAATTTTATAAATAAATATAATGTTTTAATTATTTCAAACCACGCTTATAAGGTAATGCTACCAATACGTCAATTCAAAAAATAAATATAAATAATCTTATATTTATATTTTCAAAATATTTTCAAAGCCATAAATATTGGTAGATAGTGGGTGCTACAGTTGGTTGTATTTCCATTCTATTTGAATTCCAAAAGTACAAATTTTGAAAATCCATTGTCAGACGTACATAGTGCAAAATAACCTAACTTCATGATTCAACCAATTTTTGCCGTAAAAGAAAAAATACGAATTTGGAAAAAAACTTTTTATTTTGCGTGTCTAAGCAGTCAGAGGAATGTATACACCGAATTCCATGATTCCATCTGCGCCCATTTGGTTGGTACCATTTTTACCCCCTTGACGTTTCTACGCAATTAGAATTTTATCATTCTAGCTGTGGTCGTTTAGTTGGTACTATTTTTATCCCTCTGTACCATTGTATCCCTTGAAAGTACTAATTTCGAAAAATTCGTCTATTTTCCGTGCCTACGCAGTCAGAGGAATGTATACTCCGAATTTCATGACTCTAGCTGCGGTCATTTGATTGGTACTATTTTTTATCCCTTTTTTTCATTTTAACCCCAAAAGTACGAATTTCGAAAAATCAGTTTTTTTTTCCGGGTCTACACACTCAGGGGAATGTAACTCCGAAATTCATGACTCTAGCTGCGGTCATTTGATTGGAACTATTTTTATCCCCTTTTTTCATTTAACCCCAAAAAGTACGAATTTCGAAAAATCAGTTTATTTTCTTTGTCTACACACTCAGAGGAATGTATACTCCGAATTTCATGACTCTAGCTGCGGTCATTTGATTGGTACTATTTTTATCCCCTTTTTTCATTTAAACCCCAAAAAGTACGAATTTTGAAAAATCCGTGTATTTTACTTGACTATGCAATCAGAGGAATGTATACACCGAATTTCATTATTCTAGGTACAGCCGTTTAGTTGGTACCATTTTTATCCCTCTATTCCCATTTTACCCCTTAAAAGTACAAATTTGGAGAAAATACTTTTATATTATGTATCTTCTCAATTAGAGGAATGTACACAACGAATGGTCATTTGATTGGTACTATTTTTATCCCCTTTTTTCATTTTAACCCCAAAAAGTACGAATTTTGAAAAATTGGTGTATTTTACTTATCTATGCAATTAGAGGAATGTATACACCGAATTTCATTATTCTGGGTACAGCCGTTTGGTTGGTACCATTTTTATCCCTCTATTCCTATTTTACCCCTTAAAAGTACTAATTTGGAAAAAATACTTTTATACATAATATAAATCTACTCAATTAGAGGAATATACACACCGAATTTCGTTTTTCTAGTTGTTGTCGTTTAATATGTACCATTTTTATCTCTTTTTTGTCCCATTTCACGCCTACAAATAATAATCACTTTATGGTGCACGTTTTTGCTATGAGGGGAATGCGCATACCAAATATCAAGCAAATATAAACAGACATGTTCAAAAAACATGCTTAAATACGCTAAAATATTAAGGATTATTACGGGTATTTTTAGTCCTTGTGGGGGAAAAATTTTTCTCTTTGGGCCGATTTCGCCCCATTTCAATCCCAACCGATCTACGTTCTAGCTCCTTTCGTTTAGATGCTAGCGTGCTTTCAACAGACGGACGGACGGACATGGCTAGATCGTCTTAGAATTTTATGACGATCAAGAATATATATAAAGAGTGATTTTTTTGAGGTTAGGATTTTCATGCATTAGTATTTGACAGATCACGTGGGATTTCAGACATGGTGTCAAAGAGAAAGATGCTCAGTATGCTTTGACATTTCATCATGAATCGTCTTACAAACGAACAACGCTTGCAAATTATTGAATTTTATTATCAAAATGCGTGCTCTGTTAAGAAAGTTCATTGCGCGCTTCCATTTTATGGTCAGTTTAATCGACCCACTGAAGCGGCTATTCGGGCTATTGTGACTAAATTTCGCACCAAATTTACATTGTTGGACATTAAACCACCAACACGCTTACGTAGAGTGCGAACTGAAGAAAATATCGCAGCTGTATCGGCCAGTGTTAATGATGACCACCAATTTTCGATTCGTCGCCGTTCGCACCAATTGGGTCTCTGTTACTCAAAAACGTGGAAATGCCAAAATTGGACTAAGCGGATGGACCACCTAAGACGCAGCCGCGGTCAACATTTAAATGAAATTATCTTCAAAAAGTAAATGTCATGGACCAATCTAACGTTTCAAATAAAGAACCGATGAGATTTTGCAAATTTTATGCGTTTTTTTTTAAAAAAAAGTTATCAAGCTCTTAAAAAATCACCCTTTACTTTATAGGGTCTCAGGTCGATATTTGAAAGTGTTACAAACGGAATGACAGAGTTAGTATACCCCCATCCTGGAGGTGGAGGGTATAAAAATGTAGCAAAGCTAACAACAATTAGCTTTGCTCCTCCTCAAGTTGATTAATATTTCAGCATATTTATTTGCAAAATCCCGTTAGAATTGTTCATCATACTATTTTTGTTAAATAATAATATTTTGGTAAAAATTACATGTGCTTGCAAAATCCCGTTAGATTGATTTTCATCACTGCTGTTTATCATACCATGTTTGTTTAATAATCGTATTCTATGGCAGAATATTCATATCGTGGACAATGAAACTGGACAACGGTGGAATCGTTAAAAATCCATTAGCTGATTTCTGAAAAAAAAAAACTGTTATAACGCCGGTAAATACGCTGAACAACTTATCTGTACAAGAATATACGAATAAGTACTCTTTTCTTAAATTAATAAGAAATTGCTATTGAATTAAGTTATTTTTTCTGTTTAAAATAATCATTTCAATGTAGCATAATAATTTTATATTATATGCATTCATTTCAAAAATATAGCAACATGAACATAATACGATTACGTAAAGATCATATTATGATTCAATTGGGATCATAATATGATTGATGGCAGATCATACTATGACTATCTGGTGATCTTGATATGATTGCGGGGCCCTTTTTTAACAAGTTGATCATAATATGATTGATGGTGGACAGAGAAAAGAGCCGAGGTAAAATCGTCGGCGGCGTCGGCGCAGCATTTTGACGGTTATCGGCGGCGGCTCGACGGCTAAGCCGACCCAATTTTAACAGGTCGGCAGAGGTGTAATAAAATTTTAATTATCAATAAATTTCGACAATTAAACATTTTTGCATGAGTTAATATGGGGTTAATAAATTCGTTCTAGAGCTTAAATGATTGTGATATGCCACATACGTTCTATTTTATAATTTTCTCATAATTGGTTCCCTAAAATAGTCCCAATGAATTCTGCTTTGAGTATTTAACATAGAGTGGGGTATCATACAGTCAGACCAGGCCGACTTTAGCCTTTTCTTAGCCCTTTACTGTATGACATGTATGTATGAAAATATTAGGCCTGTTCGATTGGGTTTAGCTTCGTAAGGAGGCAACATTTTTATACATTGATTTTATTTAAAACAAGTAAGGAACGGCTATGATATATGATAACCTCCACTTTCTATCCCATTACAATTCAATTCGGTAAAAAGTGAAATCGGGAAGGATTTTTGTATCCTGTAAATGTATGTGTTTGACAAAAAAATGTTAACCTGGAACGATGACCGGCTTTCCCCATGAATTTTTATAGGTGAAATATAATATATAAAGTTTGGCCAAAATCGGGAGCAACATTGGCGCTATATCTAAATCTGAACCGATCTTACCAACTTTCACTTTGGTGTTTTTAATTGGATGTTGTGCCAAATTTAAAGAAAATCGGGTACAATATGTGGCTTCCAGATTGGAAAAAGACAAATCGGGAGCAACATTTGTATGTGCGCTATATCTAAATCTGAACCGATTTGCTTCAAATTAAATAGCGTTCGTCCCTGATCCACAAAACTTACTTGTGCCAATTTTTGTTAAGATCGGACTATAATTGCGACCTTTAATTTGATTACACCAATATATGGAGAGACGGATAGGCAGATAGACAGACGGACATTACTAGATCGACTCAGAAAGTAATTCTAAGCCGATCTGTATAATAAACGATGGTAGTTATTTCGGATAGCTAGGTTGATTAAAAAATATCAAAATGTCTTTAACCTATAATTTTAGTTTCTGCTGCGCCGTTTTCAGCCGTATTCATCGGCGGCGGCTTGGTTGATGGTGGGTCATACTAAGACTATCTGGGTATTTCTGCGGGACCATATTTTGTTCACAAGTTGATCATATTATGATCATTTAAGGGCGCTATTATGATTGAGTGAGGATCATATAATGCAAATTGTATGCTTATTGGAATCATAGCATGATAACTATAACTCCAAATTTTACATGAATACATCTTATAGTCGTAGATCGGTTGGGATTGAAACTGGGCGAAATCGGTCAAAAGGGAAAAATGTTTCCCTTACAAGGACTTAAAATACCCATAATATTCCCTAATATTTGAGAGTATTTAAGCACATTTTTTCAATATGTCTGCTTGTACTTACTTGATATTAGGTATGCACATTCCCCCTATAACAAAAACGTGCACCATAAAGTGATTTTTATTCGTAGGGGGTAAAATGGGCCTAAAAGGGATACAAATGGTAACTATCCTCTAATTGGTACCTATATTCCTCTAATTGAGTAGATACATAATATAAAAGTTTTTTTTTCCAAATTTGCGCTTTTAAGGGATAAAACGACTGCACCTAGAATAATGAAATTTGGTGCATACATTCCTCTGACTGCGTTGACACGTAAAATATAAGGATTTTTCGAAATGCGTACTTTTTGGGGTTAAAATGGAAAAAGGGATAAAAATAGTACCAACCAAATGACCGCAGCTAGAGTCATGAAATTCGGAATATACATTCCTCTGACTTCGTAGACACGAAAAATAAAAGGTTTTTACATATTCGTACTTCCAAGGGAAGCAATGGGTACAGAGGGATACAAATAGTACCAACTAAACGACTTGCTTACTTAAGGGGGTAAAAATGGTACCAACCAAATGGTCGAAGCTAGAATCATGGAATTCGGTGTATATATTCTTCTGACTGCATAGACACGCAAAACAAAAAGATTTTTCGAAATTTATACTTTTTACTTTTACGGCAAAAATTGGTTGAATCATGAAGTTAATTTATTTTGCACTATATACATGAGATAATATATTTTCAAAATTTATATTTTTGGAATTAAAATAGAATGGAAATACAGCCAACTGTAGCACCCACTATCTTCCAATATTTATGATATTAAAGCTTTTCTGAAGACATAAGTATATAAATATTTATTTTTTGAATTGACTTGAACAATTTTTTCGATACATATAGTGTAAACGTATTGGTAGCCTTGCCTTGTAAGCGTGGTTTGAAATAATCAGAATATAATATTTATTTATAAAATTATTTTTTTTAATATTTGGTTTGCTTTGGCTATACTAAAAAATATATTTTCGTGTAATATTACTGCACTTCTACGAAAATCGACAGCCTCTGTGGAATGCAATCCATGGTGGAGGGTATATAAAGTTCGGTCCGGCCGAACTTAACGCCTTTTGTACTTGTTTAAGTATTCTTTCTGTCGTTACCCACTGGTTTGTTGACTCGATGATTAGATATTAGTGTTCGTCCCAACATTTCGGGGAATATCAAATTATAGCAAACATAGCTCTTTGCTCCTTGCTCCAAAGTGGGATTTTTTGTTCAAATTCATTGTATGGAGTTTGTTTACTTTGTGGTTTTTTATTTAAAACATCGAATTTAAGATAGAGTAGATGTTAGTGTTCATCACAACATTCCGGGAAATATCTGCATAGGGGAATTTTTTATTTAAGTTCATTAAATGGAGTTTGTTTCCCTTAGTGGTTATTAATTGAAACATTTAAAATAATTAGAAATAAATAGTCAACGTATAAATAATTCTTTATAATGGGGAAATAACAATTATGATCGCTTAGCAGGCTGCTGCGTCCAGTTTGTATTTGGGAAAAGCCTTATCGCCAGAGACTAAGGCACGACTATTTCTCAGAATTCCATTCATTTATTTAGCACGCAAAAATCTCAATCCGAATTTTCATTTATTTGCTAAAAAAAAAAACAAATTTTTATTTTTATAACCTTGCATACAGCAGCGTGTCATTGCCATCGGTAAAATGATTGCTTTCTACACTTTGTTCTCGTTGTATAATATAGCTACTCTCATTCTCCAGGTGTGGAGGTTATTAACCCGGGTGGTGCTAGCGTGACCATATGGACATACACATCAAAAAGCTTCTGGTGTGGCCCACTGATAACATGAAAGTTTTATCTCAAAATTCGAAAAAAAAATTACAGCACTATTCGGGTTAAGCTATAGCTTCAAAAAAGTTGTGGATGTTACCAGTAGGAAGGGAGGCAGAGCTAAAGTATGTATAAATATCTTGATCTTACAACGAACGATAACTGGAGCCACAACAAATAAAGCGTATGAAGTCATCTTACCGATGGCAATGACACGCTTCTGTATGCAAGGTTATAAAATTAATAATTGATGTATGAGCAAATAAATGAAAATATTGATTGACATTTCTGCGTGCTAAATAAATAAATAAATACAATTCCGAGATTAGTTTTCAAAATTCAACAGCCCTCAACCGGTCTCATGCCTTATCGCCAGAGATGCTTTTCTCAAAATTAGGCGCGTGGCAATCATCAATTTTTATTATTCGATTATAAAATAATATTTATGGCTGGCTAGTTCTTTCTAATTATAGCAAATGTTTGAATAAAATAATAACATATTCGGCCAGGACGAATCTTGTATACACTCCACCATGGATTGCATTCCGCAGATGCTGTCTATTTTCATGGAAGTGCAGAAACATTACAGGAAATGTTTTTTTTTTAATATAAAAAAATAAAAATATTAAAAAATATATACTACATACATAAATAAATATAAAATTTTAATTAATAATAATAGAAATGAAATGATGTTCGTTGGTAATCGCATCACTTGAGAACGCCTGAACCGATTTAGCTGATTTTTTGATACAAAATGCTCGTAGTAGTCCGTACTAGGTTTAAAGATGAAAAGAGTTTTGGACAATTGACCGCAAAATTGGATTTTTTTAATAACTGAAAGTGTTTTTGAATGAACTCAAAGAAATAAGTCTCAATTCAAGCAACGGATATGTGAAATTCTTTTATGTTTTCATTATAGTTATGCGATAGTTTTTAGTTTCGTTTTTAGACACAATAATTTAGGTAATTATAAAGAAAAGTCAGAAAATTCGGACAAAATGCAAAAATAGTAATGTACTTTTTGTCAGAACCGACGATTGTTTGGTTCGTAATCAGTCATTGAATAAACAGGGAAATCCAGTTACAGGCATTTCACGGATGCATTAGATCGGCGCTTAGTGGGATACACTATCGAAGATGTTTTGATTCCTTTTAAAAGCTCATCTAATTCCGCAATTATCTTAAAATGTTTCTGTTGAATCCGCAACAAAAATATGCTTATGGAACACTCATGCGGCTTATGAACGATTGAACTGTTGTGATTTTCTCCCGGTGGAATTGGAAAACATTTCCCGGAGGTGTGTACGGTGGTGCACAATAAGCTGCGCTCAAACCGATCTCTTTGTGCAATGTTTCTGCTGGAAGGTGATTTTCGTTTTACATTACTGGCGATTCCATGTGAATCTCCTACCGACGAACAGAATCATGTGTTGTGGAACAGCCAATCTGGAGTATTTTCAAAACAATTGTTGGACATTCGCTCTAGAAAAGAACCCAGAAAAGACTCGGTAATGACACATCATTATTGTTAGCATTACCCTGTAATGACTGCCCATTACGCCCTGCATTATTTTGAAGTATGAAATAATGACCACTTTATAAAGACTTACAAAAGTAGTTATTGATAACAGAGAGTCCATGTTTTGCTATACATTGAGTTGTGTGTAACTTTGTCTTCCATCCATTTCGATGTTGGATTGTAAAAAATAAGTACTTCTACGCACACTTACAAAAAGTTGAGAAACAAGTACTTCCACACACGCTTACAAAAAGTTAATATATAAGTACTGGTTGGTAAGTATGTTGATTGACGTTGTTGTGGTTGGAGGTTTGAACGAACACAGCAAAACATTTCTGACAACTTCAAGTTATTGCAACTTCATTATATTTCAAAATTTGTATGATGAACAACCCCATCTCGGCAAGCGAACGTATACACAAAAAATACAGTTTTGTTGTCGTAACAAAACGTACGGAACAATAAGAAGAATGGGAAATGCATTTTTTTGTAGACACGAAAAATAAAAGGTTTTTGCCAAATCCATACTTTCAAGGGATATAATGGGTACAGAGGGATAAAAATAGTACGAACTAAACTGCTACAGCTAGAACGATGAAATTCGGTTTGCACATCCCTCTAATTGCGTAAACACGTAAAATAAAGAGATTTTAGAAAGTCGTACTCTTAAGGGGGTAATATAGGTAAAGGGGGATAAAAATGGTACCAACCAAATGACCGCAGCTAGAATCATGGAATTTGGTATATATATTGTTCTGACTGCATAGACACGCAAAATGATTTTTTTCAAACTTTGTACTTTTTTCTTTTAAAAAATTGGTTGAATCATGAAGTTAGGATATTTTGCACTATGTACGTGAGATAATGGATTTTCAAAATTTTTACTTTAGGATTTAAAATAGAATGGAAATACAACCAACTGTAGCACCCACTATCAATATCATCAATATTATGGTATTTAAGCTTTTTTGAAAATACAAATATAAGAATATTTATTTTTCAAATTGACTTGAAGGATTATTTTGATATATATAGTGTAAACGTATTGACCTTCTAAGTGTGGTTTGAAATAATAAAAATATTATATTTATTTATAAAATTATTTTTTCAATATTTGTATTTGTTTTGGTTTGGCTACATTAAACAAGTTATATTTTCCTGTTATATTACTGCACTTCTACGATTATATTATATTTATTTTATAAATAAATATAATATTTTAATTATTTCAAACAACGCTTATAAGTCAAGGCTACCAATACGTCAATTCAAAAAATAAATATTCTTCTATTTATATTTTCAAAAAGCTTGAATACTATAAATACTGGTAGATAATGGATGCTACAGTTGTTTGTGTTTCCATTCTATTTTAATTCCAAAAGTACAAGTTTTGAAAATCCATTATTAGACGTACATAGTGCAAAATAACCTAACTTCATGATTCAACCAAAATTATTTTGCGTGTCTATGCAGTCAGAGGAATGTATACACCGAATTCCATGATTCCAGCTGCGGCCATTTGGTTGGTACCATTTTACCCCCTTAAAAGTACGACTATCTAAAATCTCTTTATTTGACGTTTCTACCCAATTAGAATTTCATCATTCTAGCTGTAGTCGTTTAGTTAGTACTATTTGTATCCCTCTGGACCATTGTATCCCTTGAAAGTACGAATTTCGAAAAATCCGTTTATTTTCCGTGTCTACGCAGTCAGAAGAATGTATACACCGAATTTCATGACTCTAGCTGTGGTCATTTGGTTGGTACTATTTGTACTCCCTTTTTCCGTTTTGACCCCAAAAAGTAAGAATTTCGAAAAATCAGTTTATTTTACGTGTCTACACAGTCAGAGGAATGTATACTCCATATTTCATGACTCTAGCTGCGGTCATTTGATTGGTACTATTTTTATCCCTTTTTTTTCATTTTAACCCCAAAAAGTATGAATTTCGAAAAATCCGTTTATTTTACGTGTCTACGCAATCAGAGGAATATATACACCGAGTTTAATTATTCTAGGTCCAGCCGTTTGGTTGGTACCATTTTTATCCCTCTATTCCTATTTGACCCCTTAAAAGTACGAATTTGGAAAAAAATACTTTTATATTATGTATCTACTCTATTAGAGGAATGTACACACCGAATTTCGTGTTTCATGCTGTTGTCGTTTGATAGGTACCATTTTTATCCCTTTTTGTCCCATTTCGCCCCTACAAATAAAAAACACTCTATGGTGCCCTTTTATGCTATAAAGGGAATGCGCATTGCAAATATCAAGTAAATACAAGCTAATATGTTCAAAAAACATGCTGAAATGCTCTAAATATTAGAGGTATTTTCAGTCCTTGTGAGGGAAAATTTTTTCCCTCTGGTCCGATTTCGCCCACTTTCAATCCCAACCGATCTACAACATTAAGACACATTTAGGCAAAATTTGAACCTCCTGGCTCATTTCGTTCGGCCGCTATCGTGCTTTCAACAGACAGACAGACAGACGGACAGACGGACATTGCTATATCGTCTTAGAATTTTACCACGACCCAGAATATATATACTTTATGGGGTCTCCGATGAATATTTCAAGGTGTTACAGACGGAATAACAAGTGAATATGCCCCCATCCTGGAGGTGGAGGGTATAAAAAAGACGAGGACAACAAACGAGCCTGCTTAAACTTAACTATGTTTTATGTTAAATCCTGAACTGATTTTCCTGCTCCTGCTTTAAAATTTATTGAAGATGCCCCATAGATAATAACACTTTAAAATATATACACTTTACACTTATTGATCTTTATTGCAATTGTTAAAAATTCAGCTAAGATTTTGATCACAATTGTCGACTTTTATGGCTGGGGAGGGCAACTGGATAACCAAGTTACTTGCCACCACCACCGCCGCCGCCACCGCCACCACCGAAGAAGCCGCCGCCGCCACCACCTCCTCCGCCGCCAGGCAAAGGTTTAGGTTCCGGATGAGGATTTGGATTGGGATTAGCTACAGAAGTAAAAAAACATATTATTCAAATCAAACATTCAATCGTAGTTTGGTTAGTTCCAGGATATAATCTTACCCATGGCCAAGGCCAAGAGAGCCAAAACAAATGCAAATAAAGCGTAGAACTTCATGTTGTTGAATGATGCCATTGACTTGAAAATCGTGGATATTTATACCAATTTTCAAATGGAATGCAAAAACCATTAACTTATCGTAATCCCTGCACAATGACACTCACGTGTAGTTTATTAGAAAGAATTTGTTTTTCCCCGCCAGTTTTCAACTTCAATGACTCTTTGTTTGAAATTTGAATGTGTTTCAGAGATGAGATGGCGATATTAAAATTAAGTGATTTATTGGCATGACAGATTAATTGATTTTCGCATTACTTCGCACTTGCTCAGGAGAATATACAGTATTGCAGTTAAATGCAGTTTTTGTAATACCATAAAATATGATAAATTAGTGCCTATATTGGTGAATAAATATTTTCTAGAAATATATATATTATATATTTTATATATTTTTTAAATTTATTGTGATTTCTCATGTTATTAAGTATTAGCCATGAAGAGTATTACATTAAATCATGAAAGGCAAAAAATATATTTTTCATATGTTATTCGATTAATAAATTTGATCTAGCATTTTTTAAATCAAACCTACTAAACGATTTACATATATTTGTATTGTCATAATATCTGCTCGAATAAGGTCATTGACCTGTTGGCTTCTCTCTTTTTTATGGAACTGACCTGCATGTCATTATTGGGGATCGAAAACCCCGCATATGATCCTAGAAGAGCCTATGTATTCTTAGAGAGTGTCAATTTGGTCCGGATTTTGGAGCGTTGACAATCTGTGGTTTCTGCACGAAGGTGCGATCAAATGAGTCGATTTGCCATTGCGCTTTCTCGGCCTACGACTATGAAGTCCAGCTAACACATGAATTAAAACCAAATGACCATCATTTGCACCGTTCGGTAAATGGACACAAAATTTAGTGGAAGTCAATCCACTGTTCAATTGCAATATAACAATCTTCTCAGTGATGAGGCTCAATGGACATGACTGTAAGCAAAATTGCCGCATTTGGAGTACATAGAATACACGAGCGAGGCAACTCTCTGCCCACAAAAATTCACATGCCGGTGAAATCATTGGTCCTTACTTATGGGTGATTCCACGTAAAGTGACCCTTTTTTGCGACAAAATTTAATAATCAATTTATGATTCGACAAACATTTGTAATACTTATATGACAACAATATGTCTGAAATTTCCTATTTCCTATTTCCTGGTGTCGTAACAGGATTTCCGTTAAAATGTCACGCCCGTTACAAATTAAATATCATATATACATAAAGAAATATCGGTAACGTATACTTTAGAAGAAAGTGTATGAACTACTCTTTTGATTAGCAAAAACGAATAAAGGCATGTAATGGAAGAACATTACCGAATTGAAGAAACTAACTAAAATCTCAAGATTTTCTTCAAAGCTAAGGTCACACCCGTTACGCTCTAGTTTGTTGTATATCTCCAATTTTTAAAACTCTAAGACATATTTATATTTGCTATAATATCCAGATTAACCTAACATTTTCAATTGGCAGTACAGTAAAAATCTCAGTCAATGAATAAGGGAGATATTTACACATATTTAAGCAATAGTGTCACACCTGTTCCAATGGAATCACCCTTATTAAGAGTGATCACACTTCTGCCTGTCTAGCTCATTAATGAAATTTATATTAGATATTTTGTCTTTCTTTTTGTTGTCGCAGCTTCGGCAGTTATCGTTTTTTATTGATAGTATTTTTTTGTTGATCAAAATAACCATCATTCCATAATTTCGAACGAGAATTTGATTCAGGACCTCTGGGGTCTAAGTCCTATAAATACTATTAATTTTCCTGGTTATGTCAAAATGGAGTCTTAGAAATTGAAGAAAATATAAAAAATGTTCTGTTCCAGCTTCTGTTCTATTCCAGTTCCTGTTCTATTCCAGTTCCTGTTCCGATCTGTCCTGATCTGTTCCAGCTCATACTTTTACACATCTTCTCGATATGTTCCAGCTCCTGCCTTTATTTTCCTTTTATGGTGATATAGAATGTCTACTTGCTTCTGTTTTCATCTCAGCCATTATCTCAGTTCCAGTCCCTGCCTTAACTTCATCATTCCCGCTTCCTGCTATGTACCCTCCAAGTCGCGTATATTAACGTTTTTTTATTTGTAATTTCCTGATAGCTTTATCCTTTTAAATATTAATTTATGTATTTGAATCACATAGTTTTTGTTATAAAGTCATTTTTCCAATTTTGTTTTTATTGCTATTTTATTACTTTTTTTCTTGTTGTTATGTTGTTTGTAATATATTTTTTTGCTGAATAGTCCTTTTAATTTTAACTTATGTATTTTTAAAATATTTATATATTTTTTATTAATATATTTTTTCCCACTTTTTGGGTTTTTAATGCTATTTTATTAACTATTTTTCCTTTATAAATATTTTCTATTTATATATACTTTAATATAACGTCATATAATTTTTTTCATAATTTTTGTTTTAATAGTTTTTAAATAATTATTGTATTTCGATTTAAGTAATTCGATGTGTACATTCATCTAACTGACTACAGACATAATATAAAACAAGTAAGGAAAGGCTAAATTCGGACGGTGCCGACTATATGATACAGTCCACTTTCTATCCTATTATAATTCAATTCTGTAAAAAAGTGAAATCGGGAAGGATTTTTGTATCCTGTAAACGTATGTGTTTGGCAAAAAAATTTAAATCGGAAAGGACATCTGCAGGGGGTATATTGAACATGGAACGATGTGACCCGCATTCACTATGTATGTTTATATTTAGATGAAATATAATATGTAAAGTTTGGCCAAAATCGGTTTAACATTTGGGAGCAACATTTGTATCTATATATAAAAAAATTTATATATAAATCTGAACCGATCTTACAGACTTTCAGCGTAGGTATTTCTAGTTAGATTATAAGGTGTTAAGCCAAATTTGAAGAAAATCGGGTACTATATGTGATTTATAGAGCGGAAAAAGTCAACTCGGGAGCGACATTTGTATGGGGGCTATATCTAAATCTGAACCGATCTTACCGACTTTCAGCATAGGTATTTCTAGTTCGATTATAAAATGTTGTGACAATTTTAAAGAAAATCGGGTACATTATGTAGATTTTAGAGAGGGAATAGTCAAATCGGGAGCGACATTTGCATGGGGGCTATATCTAAATCTGAACCGATCTGACCGATTTTCTGCATAGCTGTTTCCACTTCAATGATAGGGTACTGTGCCAAATTTGAAGCAAATCGAGTGAAATATGTGGTTTCTAGAGCGGAAAAATTTAACTCGGGAGCGACATTTGTATGAGGGCTATATCTAAATCTGAACCGATCTGACCGATTTTCTCCATAGCTGTTTCCACTTCAATGATAGGGTACTGTGCCAAATTTGAAGCAAATCGAGTGAAATATGTGGTTTCTAGAGCGGAAAAATTTAACTCGGGAGCGACATTTGTATGGGGGCTATATCTAAATCTGAACCGATCTGACCGATTTTCTCCATAGCTGTTTCCACTTCAATGATAGGGTACTGTGCCAAATTTGAAGCAAATCGAGTGAAATATGTGGTTTCTAGAACGGAAAAAGTCAACTCGGGAGCGACATTTGTATGGGGAATATATCTAAATCTGAACCGATCTGACCGATTTTCACCGTCGCTATTTTCACTTCAATTATAGGGTACTGTGCCAAATTTGAAGCAAATCGAGTGACATATGTGGTTTCTAGAACGGAAAAATTTATGGGATTATATGATTTGTATGGGCGCTATATCTAAATCTGAACCGATCTGACCGATTTTCTACATAGCTGCTTCCACTTCAATGATAGGGTACTGTGCCAAATTTGAAGCAAATCGAGTGAAATATGTGGTTTCTAGAACGGAAAAAGTTAATTTGGGAGCGACATTTGTATGAGAGCTATATCTAAATCTGAACCGATCTGAACGAATTTCACCACAGATATTTCCACTTCACCGATTTTCACCGTCGCTGTTTTCACTTTAATTATAGGGTACTGTGCCAAATTTGAAGCAAATCGAGTTTAATATGTGGTTTCTAGAGCATAAAATGTCAAATCGGGAGCGACATTTGTATGGGGGCTATATCTAAATCTGAACCGATTTGCTTCAAATTAAATAGCGCCCGTCCTTGATCCACAAAACTTACTTGTGCAAATTTTTGTTAAGATCGGACTATAACTGCGACGTGTATTTTGGTTACAACAATAGATGGACAGACGGACAGAATAACTCAGAAAGTGATTCTAAGCCGATCTGTATAATAAACGGTGGGTCTAACTCGTTTCCTTTTGGGTGTTACAAACAAATGCACAAAGCCATAATACTCTCGTGGAGTGTATAAATATGTTCTCCAAATTCGTTCTTTTAAGGGATAAGATGGGAAAAGAGGGATAAAAATGGTACCAACCGAACGGCTGCACCTAGAATAATGAAATTCTGTGTATACATTCCTCTGATTGCGTAGACACGTAAAATAAACGGATTTTTCGAAATTCGTTCTTTTTGGGGTTAAAATGGAAAAAGGGCTTACAAATATTACTAATCAAATATACATATACATTCCTCAGACTGTGTAGACACGAAAAATGAAAGGTTTTTTCCAAATCCATACTTTCAAGGGATATAATGGGTACAGAGGGATACAAATAGTACCAACTAAACGGCTACAGCTAGAATGATGAAATTCGGTGTGTACATCCCTCTAACTGCATAGACACGTAAAATAAAGAGATTTTAGGAAGTCCTACTCTTAAGGGAGAGGCAGAGGCATATCGTGTATGCCTCTGCCTCTGGACAGACTCTGTGGAATGCAAACAATGGTGTAGGATATATAAACTTCGGCCGGCCGAATTTAACGCCGTTTTTACTTTTTATTTTTAAAAGTGATAGCTAAAAACTTAAATTTCCTGCAAACATTTTGTAAAAGATCAAACCAGACATAACCACTGACTCCATTTTGATGAAATAAATTAATACAGGATATAGATGTTCAGAGCAAAAAATTTTCAAACTATATTTTTTACAAAAACCACCGTTGTGTTCTAAAATTGTGTTGTATTTAGCCGATGGAACTAACAGATGGTAATCTTAAAGACGAATTTAATGATAATGCATGTTATATTTTATATATGGATTTCATTCAAATTTATAATTTAATCCAGCTAATTGCTTAGATTATTGATGGACCTATACTACCCAAGTTTCCTTCCTTAACTATTAACAATGCCAAATGAAAACAACACGTTATTCTAAATCAAAATGCAAAACTTATAAAATCGATTATTTGTGGCAATCTATTCGAATTATTCGTTATTCGAAAATGACGATCTTTTGATTATGCGAACAAATATTTGAAATGAACTATTCGATTAATCGGTTGGATACCCTAGTATTGACTGCACCAAATACAAAAAAGTATTCAGTTGTCACTATGAAAAAACACAAAAATATACTTTAAAGGTCCAATAATTCGAAGACCAGAATCAACATTTATATTAAAAGTGCTTAAACACAACATGTAAGGATGGTTAAAGTCGGGCTTGGCCGACTATATGATACCCTACACCTAGTCAATATACCCTGCTGTGGTGTAGGTTATATGAAGGTCGTTATTATTAAATTAAATTATTAAATATGTGGCTTCTAGAGCTGAAAGAAATAAATCGGGGGAGTCATTTATATGGGAGATATATATAAATCTGAACGATGTGATATATATATATATATATATATATATATATATATATATATATATATATATATCTGAACCGATCTGGCCCATTTTTACCAGAGCTGTTTCTAGTTGAAATATAATTTGTTTTGCCAAATTTGAAGAAGATGAGTTAAAATATGTGGTTTTTAGAGCGGAAAGAGACAAATCGGAGGAGACATTTGTATGGACCGAAGACATTATATGAACCGATGTGACCCACTTGAACTATGTAGTTGAAATATGAGCTGGTTTTACAAATATTAAACAAATCTGTTCAAATGTGATATTTCTAGAGCGGAAATAATCAATTCAGTGGCGAAATTTGTATTGGAGCTATATATAAATCTAAACCGATCTGGCCTATTTTTAGTTAAAATATATGACTTTTTGCTAAATTTGAAGAAAATCTGTTGAAAATGTGGTTTCTAGAGCGGAAAAAGTAAAATCGGCAGCAAAATTTGTATGGGAGGCATATCTAAATCTGAACCATTTGCTTCAAATTAAATATCGTTCATCCTTATCCCATTAAACTTCGTTGTGCAAAGTTTCATTTAGTCCTAACAACAATTGCGACCTGGACTTTGATTACAAGAACAGATGGACAGACGGACGGACATAGCTAAATCGACTCAAAAAGTGATTCTAAGTCGATCGGTATAATAAACGATGGGTCTATCTCGTTTCCTTTTGGGTGTTACAAACAAATGCACAAAAAGACATTATACCCTGTGGTGTAGGGTATACAAAATACATGGGAAAACATATTTTTTTGAGGTGTTTTCAGGACGGCTTGATCTAGGAACGAAATATTTTTGAAATCATCATTAAACAAACCAAACTTTATTTTCGTGATGAGACCGCGATCCATCTTAATATAGATTGATTGCATATTTCTTTGAATTGTGGCAATCAATCTCTCATTTTTGTTTGTTTGTTAACAATGTCATCAATAAGAGATAAGTAACACAATACTCGTTATTATTTAAATAATTCTGAAAATCGAGTGATAGCAACGAACAACCACCGTACCAGCTGACACCAACACTTCTACTCGGGGAAGCCCTTAACTGTCGATTAGACGACACGACTGAAACTGTATGAAATTGTTGCAAAATTATTATGGGATATTTGTTACTTGAAGTTAGCAAAAAAACGTGCATCATATTTATAATTTTTCAATAATTTCTTCTTCTTCTGGAACGTCGACAGAGAACTGGCGGAACTTGCGACCTCAAGAGGCGTTAGCGAAGGATGTACATTGTCAACACTATTATTTAATGTTTATTCTGAAAGAATATTTCAGAAGGTAATCAACAACGTTCCGAAAGAAATATATATAAATATACATATGTAAATTGAACATTCTTTAACAACATTAGATATGCTGATGATACGACTCTGCTGGCTAATATCCTACAGGTGCTCCATAAGTTAGTAAAGACTGACTTAAGACATGTAGCATAAATCTTGAAACAAAATTGCATCAAAAGATAGAGCTTACCACAAGCTCTATTACACCGTACGACAATTAAAAAATTTCCTTACACTTGAACCGGATGATATACGATGTATGATGTATGAAACTATAGGCAAAATGGAGTTAATTTGCCTTCTTAGTTTTACATTTCCTCATCCTGTTGTCCCTATAGGACCACGAAGTTCCAAAGGATAAGGATTTTTCAAAAATTATTTTAAATACTTATGGGCACTCTGTGATGGTGGTATTAGTGTCAAATTAAAGAGGAGAATATCTGTTAAAAATTCTTTAAATATCATGCTCCTATATGCGTAAGTTCAGCGTTTACTTTACTTTAAAATGTTCTAGGAGAAGCGAGAAATAGATAGTCGATAGCAGAAGTATTAAAAAATTAATAAATTACACTGTGCTACAAAAAAGGATGAAGTAGAAAACTCTCTGAGATGGAATTATTTTTCTTGTGGGTATTGTCGAGTAGAACAAGAATCTGTATTTGAAATTTGCCAGACACCCCCAAAATCTTCAGTTACAGGTAAAGAACCGGGTTTTCGTGCCTTTGTACACTTATCAGCCTGTAACCTTGGATTTTCTTATGCAGTCAGGTGAATGTATACACCGAATTCCAAGATTCTAGCTGCGCCCATTTGGTTGGTACCATTTTTACCCCCTTCAACCATTTTAGCACATTGAAAGTACGACTTTCGGAAATTTCTTAAATTGCGTGTCTACGCAATTAGAGGAATGTAGACACAACATTTCATTATTCTAGCTGTAGCCGTTTAGTTGGTATCAATTTTATCCCCCTGTTCCCATTGTATCCCTTGAAAGTACGAATTTGGAAAAACCTCTATATTTTTCGTGTCAGATGAGTGTATACTTCGAACTTCACGAATCTAGCTACGGCCCTGTGGTTGGTACAATTTTTATCCCCTTTTTCCCATTTACCCCCCTAAAAGTTCGAATTTCGAAAAATCCCTTTTATTTTACGTATTTACGCAATCAGGGGAATATAAACACCGAATTTCATTATTCAAGGTGCAGCCGTTTGGTTAGTACCATTTTTATTCCTCTTTTCCCATTTTACGAATACGAATTTGGAAAAAAAAAATCGTTTATATTATGTACCTATTAAATTAGACGTTATTGTCGTTTAATAGGTACCATTTTTATACCTTTTTGCCCCATTTCACCCACTACGAATAAGAATAGTGCACGTTTTTGTGCATACCATATATGTAGAAAAAATAATATATATTGGAAAAACCTGCTTAAATACCACTGTGCAACATTTTTGAAGTCATTTCATAATAACCATATACGGACACCGCTACATGATAAAAGACCAAAAAAAAAGACCCGTGTTTTTTTTCCCCAAAGTCATGCACTTTTTTTTATGGGCCCCCAGAGATTTGAGGCCTCGGTGTAATTTTTGGAAAAAAGTGATCATATTCTCAGGCTCATATCTTGCAAAATTCGATTTTTTTTAAGTTTTTTGCGATTTTGACCTTGAAGATGAAGTTTTTTTGATTTATTTTATTTTTTGTTCTTTATGACAAGAGCTAGAACTTTGCCTCAGAGAGTAAATCAAAATTCCGAACTGTTTGCAAGATATGAGCCTGAGAATATGATCACTTTTTTCCAAAAATTACACCGAGGCCTCAAATCTCTGGGGGCCCATAAAAAAAAAGTGCATGACTTTGGGGGAAAAAAAAACACGGGTCTTTTTTTTTGGTCTTTTATCATGTAGCGGTGTCCGTATATGGTTATTTTTTTTCGTGTTGCACTGTGTACTCTAAATATTAGGGGTATTTTTAGTGCTTGCGAGTGAAAAATTGTTCCCTCACAATTCGCTTTCAAACCCAACTATTAGACGTATTCTTTGAAAATTTGGACATCCTGGCTCCTTTCGTGGCTATATCGTCTTAGAATTTTATGAAAATCAAGAATATGTATACTTTATAGTGTCTCAGGTCGATATTTCAAGGTGTTACAAACGGAATGACAAACTTAGTATACCCTCATAAAAAATTAATATATTTTAAATATGAGGTTATTGGGGATATTTTAAGTCCTTGCTAGGGTAAGAATTTATCCCACTTGACCAATTTTAGCCATTTACAATCCCAAACGTCTCATAGTCAATTGAGCCTGCACAATGAATTTCAAGACTTCAGCTACAACCGATTAGTACGACTTTTATTCCCTTTTCTCATTTTGCCACTAATAATTCGAATTTGGAAAAATTATTCTGTATTGCGAGTCCACGCATGATTTTAGTTGGTACCATTTCTATCCCCTTTCGATCGACCTGGTTTCCTTTAAAAGTCAAATTTTTGATAAATCCTCTATGTTGTCATATGAATTTATACACCGATATAAAACATCAGCCGTTTGGTTTTTACCATTTGTATCCCTGTTATACCATTATACCTCTTACATTTCCGATTTTCTTAAAATTCGTCTATTTTAAGCTCGACGCAATGATTGAGCTGCCGTCATTCTATTCGTACCGTTTTTATTCCTTTTTGTACTATTTCATATAAATACTTAAAAGTATTTTGCGCTTATTCCGAATAGAAGACAAAAAAATAATACTTAAATACTACGGGGTACATTTCAATCCTTTTTAGGCAACGAGTTTCGCTCCAGTCCGATTTCACCCAGTTTTAATTTCCAACTGACCAGATATCCCAGCATAAAGGAATTTTTTGTAAATTTTGGTTTTAAGGTTGGTAATGGGTTGACACTTTTGTTCAGCTAGAATTATGAAGTTCGATGTATATCGATCCATTTGATTGGTACTATTTTTATCCCCTTTTTTCATTTTAACCCCAAAAAGTACGAATTTCGAAAAACCTGTTTATTTTAAGTGTCTACGCAATCAGAGGAAAGCATACACCTAATTTCATTATTCCAGGTGTAGCCGGTTGGTTGGTACCATTTTTATCCCTCCGTACCCACTGTATCCCTTGAAAGTACGAATTTGGAAAAAACCTTTTATTTTTCATGTCTACGTAGTCAAAGGAATGTATACTTCGAATTTCATGACTCTAGCTGCGGTCGTTTGGTTGGTACTATTTTTATCCCCTTTTTCTATTTTGTCCCCAAAAAGTACGAATTTCGAAAAATCAGTTTATTTTCCGTGTATACACAGTCAGAGGAATGTATACTCCGAATTTCATGACTCTAGCTGCGGTCATTTGATTGGTACTATTTGTATCCCCTTTTTTCATTTTAACCCCAAAAAGTACGAATTTTGAAAAATCCGTGTATTTTACTTGTCTATGCAATCAGAGGAATGTATGCACCGAATTTCATTATTCTAGGTACAGCCGTTTGGTTGGTACCATTTTTATCCCTCTATTCCCATTTTACCTCTTAAAAGTACGAATTTTAAAAAATACTTTTATATTATGTATCTGCTCAATTAGAGGAATGTACACACCGAATTTCGTGTTTCTAGCTGTTGTCATTTAATGTGTACCATTTTTATCCCTTTTTTGCCCCATTTCACTCCCTACAAATAAGAATCACTTTATGGTGCAGTTTTTAGCTATAAGAGGAATACGCATACGAAATATCAAGCAAATATAAACAGACATATTCAAAAAACGTGCTTAAATACGCTAAAATAGTAGGGATTATTACGGGTATTTTTAGTCCTTGTGAGGGAAAAATTTGTGCCGATTTCGCCCCATTTCAATCCCAACCGATCTACGACTATAAGACGTATTTATGGAAAATTTGGACGTCCTAGCTCCTTTCGTTTAGATGCTAGCGTGCTTTCAACAGACGGACGGACATGGCTAGATCGTCTTAGAATTTTATGACGATCAAGAATATATATACTTTATAGGGTCTCAGGTCGATATTTCAAGGTGTTACAAACGGAATGGCAAAGTTGGTTTACCCCCATCCTGGAGGTGGAGGGTATAAAAATTGCGATCAATATTTTTCCAACGAGTTTCTTAAAAAACCTATTACACAACAAATAAGGAAAGGCCAAAGCCGGGCGGGGCCGACTATATAATACCCTACACAACTCCTTGTGTATATACCTCGCTTTGATTACTAAACCCAGGTGTTTCATGGAAGCAATTTTATGTAGTTCCAATAAATTTTGCAGTATTATAGTAATTCATCTTTACTCAAATTTAACGAATATGGTATTTATCCAATGACAAATACAGAATATACAGCGGTAATAGGATGAATCGTACGGACATTTGACGTGGCCTATATAGTTGTCATTCACGGTAGGTATACCTAGTTGAAATATATCATGATCTGCAAAATTTGATTAAGATACGATGTGAGATGTAGTTTCTAGAGCTGTAATAGAGTAGAATTGGGCCCCATTTGGGTTATACCAAAGTATGGACACATATATTTGACTTTCATAGTATGTATTCTTAGTTAAAATATAATATAATCCGCAAAATTTGAAAAACTTCCGATGTAAAATGTGGGTCCTTTAGCGGTAGTAATAAAAATAGGGGCCATTTGTAAGAGCGCTACAAAAAAGTGGTCCCATATAGATCACTTTCAAAGTAGGTGTTCTTAGTATCGAGATCCAATGTACGATGTGGGTTATAGAGCCCAATTTATATGGGGGTTATACCAAAATATACCCATGTATTTGACTTTCATAGTATGTATTCTTAGTTGTAACATAACATGATCTGCAAAATTTAATAAACTACCGATGTAAAATGTTCTAGATGGGTATTAATAAAAAATGTGGACCCATTTGTAAGGGCGCTGCATTAAAAAGTGGTTCCATATAGATCACTTTCAAAGTAGGTATTCTTAGTTGAAATATGACATGATATGCAAAATTATATCGAGGTTTAATGCACGACGTGGGTTCTAGAGATGTAATCGAGTAGAATGGGGGCCCCCATACAAAGGGTTATACCAAAATATGGACCCATATATGTGACTTCCATAATATGTCTTCTTGGTTGAAATATAATACCAAATGCAAAATTTGATAAACTTCCGATGTAAATTGTGGGACCTAGAGGGGTAATAATAAATATGGGGACCATTTGTAAGGTCGCTACATTAAAAAGTGGGCCTATATAGATCACTTTCAAAGTATGTATTCTTAGTACGAAATATGAATATAATATAATCTGCAAACTTTGAAAAACTTCCGATGTAAAATGTGGGTCCTAGAGAGGTAATAATAATTCAAACAGGGCCCACTTGTAGGGGCGCAACATTAAAAAGTGGGCCTTTATAGATCACTTTCATAGTAGGTATTCTTTATTGAAATATAACATGATCTGCAAAATTTATCAAGATCCAATGTAAGACGTAGGTTCTAGAGCGATAATAGTGTAAACTGGGGGCCATTTGTATGGGGGCTATTCCAAAATATTGACCTATATAGCTGGCTTTCAAAATCCGTGCTTCTAGTATAAATGTAACATTGTGTGGAAAATTTCATTAAGATCCGATGTAAAATGTGCCATTTAGAGCAATAATATTGTAAATCGGATGTACATTTGTATGGGGGCTATTTCAAAACATAGACCCGTGTGGTCCACTTTCTCGTGAGCTGTTTCTAGTTCAAATATAACACGAACCCATGTAAAATGTGTATTCTAGAGCAGTAATAGTGTAAATTATAGGAATATTTGTATGGAGGCTATATCGAAATCTGCACCGATTTTCTCCAAATCCAATACCAATTGTCCTTGGCCAAAAAAGTAACTCCTGCCAAATTTCATGACAATCGGACCACAATTGCGACCTGTAGAGTGCGAACAAGCTTAGATGAACAGCAGACGGACGGACGGACAGACAGACATCGTTAAATCGATTCAGCTGGTGATTCTAAGCCGATCCGTATACTTAAATGTGGATCTAGCTCAATTATTTCTTGGTGTTACAAACACTTGGCGCGAAACTAACTTATAATACCCTAGTCCACGAAGTGGTGTAGGGTATAAAAATTGAACTTGAGTGCCATAATAATTTTCCTATTTGTTCACTGTGAACGATATAACCATATCTATCATATATAATTTAATCATATATAATTTAATTTCATAAGACATAATCGAACTAGAGCCATCTTAAAATAAATCGATCGTTTGAGTTGATTTAAAATTTGTCTTTCTGTCCGCCTTTCCCTCCGTCCGCCTGCTGCCCACCGAAGGCACCAAGAACAGGTCGCAAATGATGTATGATCGTATATGTAGCAAACATGTACTTTTTTGGGCTAACGACGGAAACTATTGTTTATGAAGGAGCACTTGCTTGACTTTATCCTTGCCTTACTCATTTTTTATGCTCCCTATATACCCTAGACAAAAGCGTTGTAATTTACATTTTGCATTTTTTATTAAATTCTCTAAACATTCAGCTAACAGCTACAGCAATAGTCGTCATCTAAGGACCACAGGGAGGGCGGGCCGGGCCAGTCACTTTACTTGCCACCACCGCCGCCGCCGCCACCACCACCTCCGAAAGAGCCACCACCGCCGCCTCCGCCACCGCCACCACCTGGCAAAGGTTTAGGTTCCGGATGAGGATTGGGATTTCCTTAAAGGATTCATAGAAAAAATAATTTAGTTGAAAATAATATCCATAATGAGCTGTAACTTACCCATGGCCAGGGCCAAGAGAGCCAATACGAATGCAAATAAAGCGTAGAATTTCATTTCAGCAAATGATGCCATTGCAGTGAAAACTCGCAATATTTATACAAATTTTAGGAAACACTGCCTACCTGCGGACGTTATGAACATGTCACGTGTGGTGTGTGTTATCAAGAATTTGTAGTTCCCCCGCTATGAGAGAACATTTTACTTGTCAAACGACCTAATGCCATTAAATATTGATTAACGTTTGCCAGATGATGAGCCAGAGTTGTAATGCTTCAATGACCATTTACATTTAGTTGTATTATTAATGACAAACTGTATGCATTTTGCTGAACTCGGCACTTTTGTCAACATATTGCATTTGTGATGGAATAAATTCTTAGAATTAGAATAGACGGGAATAAGTGCTTAGAATTGTTTATGTCAGAAGCAAAAAAAAAACATTTTCAATAATACTAAAATGTTGCACAGATTTGGCTCAGCCTTATAACTGATATAATTATAATTATACCCTACACTACTTCGTGGACTAGGGTATTATAAGTTAGTTTCGCGCCAAATGTTTGTAACACCAAGAAATAATTTGGCTAGACCCACCTTTAAGTATACGGATCGGCTAAGCTGAATCGATTTAAAGATGCCTGTCTGTCCGTCCGTCCATCCGTCCGTCTGCTGTCCATCTAAGCTTGTTCGTACTCTACAGTTCGCAATTGCAGTCCGATTGTCATGAAATTTGGCAGAAGTTTCTGGCCAAGCACGATCGGTATTGAATTTGGAGGAATTCGGTTCAGATTTAGATATAGCCTCCAAACAAATATCCCTATATTTACACTATTACTACTCTAGAATACGCATTTTACATGGGAACATGACAACATTTTCAGGATCGTGTTGTATTTACACTAGAAATAGCTCACGGGAAAGTGGACCACATGAGTCTATATTTTGATATAGCCCCCATACAAATGTACCTCCGATTTACGATATTACTGCTCTTAAATGCACATTTTACATTGGATCTTGATCAAATGTCCCACACAATGTTACATTTAGACTAGAAACACCTATTGTGAAAGCCAGCTATATAGGTCAATGTTTTGGTATAGCCCGCATATAAATAGGCCCCCAGTTTACACTATTATCGCTCTAGAACCCACCCACACATTGGATTTTGATAAAATTTTGCAGATCATGTTATATTTCAATAACGAATACCTACTTTGAAAGTGATCGATAAGGGCCCACTTCTTAATGTAGCGCCCCTTACAAATGGGCCCCCATTTTTATTATAACCCCTCCAGGACCCACATTTTACTTCGGAATTTTATCAAATTTTGCAGATTATATTATATTTCAACTAAGAATCTAACATATAGGTTCATATTTTGATATATTACCCATACAAATTGGGCCCCTATTCTATTATATTAGAACTTAAGAACCCACATCGTGCATTGGATCTCGACACAATTTTGCAGATCATGTCATATTTCAACTAAGAATACCTACTACTATATGGGCCCACATTTTAATGTAACGCTCTTACAAATGGCCCCCTTTTTATTATTATCCCTCAGGGACCCACGTCTTACATCGGAAGTTTTCAATATTTTTTTTTCAACTAAGAATAGATACTCTGAAAGTCAAATATGTGTTCATACTTTGGTATAAACCAAATGGTCTCTACTCTATTACACTCAAAATCTAAATCACTCAAGATCAAATTTTCAGATCATGATATATTTCAATACCTAACGTGAATGAGAACTCTGTATATAAGTTGTTATAGGCCTGACCATCAGATTCATCCTATTACCGCTGTATAATCTGTATTTGTCATTGGATCTTGATCAATTTTTCCAGATCATCTTATAAAGGGTGTATAAATCTATAGGAAAAAATCTATTAAAAAAACACATAAAATTCAGAAAAATGCGTGAAATCTTTATTTGAATCGATAGTACGGTCCATATACATTCCATGTTTGAAGATTATTTCATGCAAATGTTGACCTTGACTGCGCCTCAAATGGTCCATTCGCTTAGTCCAATTTTGGCATTTCCACGTTTTTGAGTAACAGAGGCCCAATTGCTGCGAACGGCGACGAATCGATAATTGATAGTCATCATTAACACTGGCCGATACAGCTGCGATATTTTCTTCAGTTCGCACTCTACGTAAGCGTGTTGGTGGTTTAATGTCCAACAATGTAAATTTGGTGCGAAATTTAGTCACAATAGCCCGAATAGGCGCTTCAGTGGGTCGATTAAACTAACTAACAGAGTACGCATTTTGATAATAAAATTCAATAATTTGCAAGCGTTGTTCGTTTGTAAGACGATTCATTATAGACCAAACTGAAGATGTTTGTCAGTGAAACAAAACACGAAACGTGCGTCAGCTGTTTAAACCAGTGTTGCCAAAAAGATAATAGCTAAAAAAATCACCCTTTAAGGAAGCACATTTTAATCGCATCTCCCAATTCAAATGTGCATTTTTCCAGCTTTTGAGGAAGTTCTTTTAAACAACTTCCAAAAAAGTCGACAATATGTTAATATCCCATAACAGTTTGCGAATTTTCACAAGTGAATGGGAACGAATTTCTAGTATGGGGTCACAAAGGTAAGGTGTCCGCTTTGCACCAGAAGTTCTAGGGTTCGAATCGTGGCTCGAGAAAAAACTTTTTTATTACTTTTATAAATAAGCAATGATTAATTTTTAATTTTAACAATTAAAAAATGTTTGCTTAAAATATTTAATTTGTTATTAATTAATAATACTACATAATATCTGTAAATTTAAGTAGTGTAAATATATTTAATCCTAATTTAATTTACTATTAACTTGCGTTATATATTAATTCAAATTAAACAATTATTTTGTTAAGTTTCCTATTGTCAGTTCTAACGAAAAAAAAATGGATTGCTTTAGTTATTCAGCACTCACAACAGAGGATAGCTGAGATGGTTAGAGTGCCATAGTAGCAATCAGAAGGTCCGCTGTTCTATCCCTGGCAGCGGCGGATTTTTTAAAACAGATATGAAAACTAGAAAAAAGTGGTTCCCTTTGGAATACTTTAAAATAATTTTTAAGTCTTTCAAAATAAATGACATCCCTCCAAATTGCGTGAAGATCCCAATTTTCACTACTTCCGAATCACAAGATGAACATCTTTTTCACTTCTTTGGGTGCTCTCTTTTTGCTGGGATATTAAATTTCGACAACATTTTCTATGTATAGTAAATTTCGAGAATTAAAATTTTGACAAAATTTTCGATAGAAATGAAATTTTCGATAATAATAATATATCTGTTCCCAAATGAATAAAGATAAAACAATTTATATAATTTAACTAAAAAATTATTCGGATGTGGATGACTTTTTTTCTTATAGTAGGTCTGCTTCGAGAAGAGCAAAAAAAATATTTCATCTACAAATAAAGATAATGAGTTTTTAATGTGCATATAAATAGTTTACAGACCCTAACAATAACAACTATGAATGGTCGTCTATATGACACTAGCTATAATAACATAGCTGGTCATGGGCATAACAAACCATTTCAGCGAATTGCATATGATTGTTTAGTAAGCCAAAATTTAAATTTATATACTACTAATTATACTAATACTAATTATTGTATTGATTATCTTGCAATCATTGTTTTTCAATCCACTTGTAACACTTTGAAATATCGACCCAATAAAGTATATACATATATTCTTGATTGTCATAAAAAATTAAGACAATGTAGCCATGTACGTCCACACGTCTGTGTAGGTCCAAATGTTCAAAGTATATGTATGTCTAATAGTTGTAGATCGGTTGAAATTGCAAATGGGGGAAATCGGTTCATAGGGAATACATTTTCCCTAACATGGACTGTAAAATATTTAGTCGGACCAACTATGGTCGGACTGACCAACTATGAAATAGTCGGTCTGACCAACGATGATATAGTCGGTCTGACCAACTATGAAATAGTCGGTCTGACCAACGATGATATAGTCGGTCTGACCAACGATGATATAGTCGGTGTGACCAACGATGATATAGTCGGTCTGAACAAATATGATATAGTTGGTCTGACCAACTATGATATAGTCGGTCTGACCAACTATGTGATATTCGGTCTGACCAACTATGTGATATTCGGTCTGACCTACTATGATATAGGCGGTCTGACCTACTATAATACAGTCGCTCTGACAAACTATGATATAGTCGGTCTGACCAACTATGATATAGTTGCTCTGACCAACTATGATATAGTTGCTCTGACCAACTATGATATAATTGCTCTGACCTACTATGATATACTTGCTCTGACCAACTATGATATAGTTGCTCTGACCAACTATGATATAGTTGCTCTGACCAACTTTGATACAGTTGCTCTGACTAACTATGATATAGTTGCTTTGAGCAACTATGATATAGTTGCTCTGACCAACTATGATACAGTTGCTCTGACCAACTTTGATATAGCCGGTCTGACCTACTATGATGTAGTCGCTCTGACCAACTATGATATAGTCGCTCTGACCAACTATAATATAGCCGGTCTGACCAACTATAATATAGCCGGTCTGACCAACTATAATATAGCCGGTCTGACCAACTATATTATAGTCTGTCTGACCAACTATATTATAGTCTGTCTGACCAACTATATTATAGTCTGTCTGACCAACTATATTACAGTCTGTCTGACCAACTATATTATAGTCTGTCTGACCAACTATATTATAGTCTGTCTGACCAACTATATTATAGTCTGTCTGACCAACTATATTATAGTCTGTCTGACCAACTATATTATAGTCTGTCTGACCAACTATATTATAGTCTGTCTGACCAACTATGTTATAGTCGGTCTGATCAACTATGTTACAGTCGATCTGACCAACTATGATATAGTCGGTCTGGCCAACTATGATATAGTCGGTCTGGCCAACTATGATATAGTCTGTCTGGCCAACTATGATATAGTTGCTCTGACCCACTATGATATAGTCGGTCTGACCAACTATGATATATTCGGTCTGACCAACTATGATATATTCGGTCTGGCCAACTATGATATAGTCGGTCCGACCAAGTATGATATAGTCGGTCTGACCAACTATGAAGATATAGTCGGTCTGGCCAACTATGATATAGTCGGTCTGACCAGCTATGATATAGTCGGTCTGACCAGCTATGATATAGTCGGTCTGACCAGCTATGATATAGTCGGTCTGACCAGCTATGATATAGTTGGTCTGACCAACTATGATATAGTCGGTCTGACCAACTATGTGATATTCGGTCTGACCAACTATGTGATATTCGGTCTGACCTACTATGATATAGGCGGTCTGACCTACTATAATACAGTCGCTCTGACAAACTATGATATAGTCGGTCTGACCAACTATGATATAGTTGCTCTGACCAACTATGATATAATTGCTCTGACCTACTATGATATACTTGCTCTGACCAACTATGATATAGTTGCTCTGACCAACTATGATATAGTTGCTCTGACCAACTTTGATATAGTTGCTCTGACTAACTATGATATAGTTGCTTCGAGCAACTATGATATAGTTGCTCTGACCAACTATGATACAGTTGCTCTGACCAACTATGATATAGTCGGTCTGACCTACTATGATGTAGTCGCTCTGACCAACTATGATATAGTCGCTCTGACCAACTATGATATAGTCGGTCTGACCAACTATGATATAGTCGGTCTGACCAACTATAATATAGCCGGTCTGACCAACTATAATATAGCCGGTCTGACCAACTATAATATAGCCGGTCTGACCAACTATAATATTGCCGGTCTGACCAACTATAATATTGCCGGTCTGACCAACTATAATATAGCCGGTCTGACCAACTATAATATTGCCGGTCTGACAAACTATAATATAGCCGGTCTGACCAACTATAATATTGCCGGTCTGACCAACTATAATATAGGCGGTCTGACGAACTATAATAGAGCCGGTCTGACCAACTATAATAGAGCCGGTCTGACCAACTATAATAGAGCCGGTCTGACCAACTATAATAGAGCCGGTCTGACCAACTATAATATAGCCGGTCTGACCAACAATGTTATATTCTGACCAACTATGATATATTCGGTCTGACCAACTATGATATAGTTGCCCTGACCAACTATCATATAGTTGCTCTGACCAACTATGATATAGTTGATCTGACCAACTATGATATAGTTGATCTGACCAACTATGATATAGTCGCTCTGGCCAATTATGATATAGTCGCTCTGACCTACTATGATATAGTCGGTTCTGACCAACTATGTTATAGTCGGTTCTGACCAGCTATGATATAGTCGGTCTGACCAGCTATGATATAGTCGGTCTGACCAGCTATGATATAGTCGGTCTGACCAACTATGATATAGTCGATCTGACCAACTATGGTATTATTGTATGTTTGCTTTCAAAAAGGAGTCACGTGGCACACCATCTTATCGACAGTTAGTATTTCCCTTAAGTACAAGTTGGTGTCAGTTGTTGTGACGGTTCATGGTTCTAATTACTCGCTTTCGAGAATTATTTAAATGCTGAGTATGTCATTACTTATGTATCTCTAATTGTTGTAACTGATATTATTTAAAAACAAACAACAACATGGGTTTAGAGGTGGTTACAAAAGTCCCCCCATTAACACGAAAACTATTTCATCGTTCTGCTGGAAAAATTGAACAAGTCAGTTTTGAAAAATATTGAATTAACTCAATTTTTTAAAATCTAACCAGATTTTTATATAATTATTCATGTTTTAATGGAGAGAAAATTATTTCCGGTATATTGAAAGTATGGAGCCAGTGCATAACATATATATTTGACAAACTCTAGCTAGATTAAATGAAATGGACTTGTTCAGTTTATACAGTATTCCGGCGATTTGTTATTCATCTATATATGTCGTACAACATCTTGGAGGTATATAAAGCAATGAGTTGCATTGTAATAGCAATCGTTTTGTGAAAAATGCGAAAGATATACCTCATTTGTTTGGTGCTTATTAGCAGTTGCCTGTATGAGTGTTATGCTCAGTATGGTGGTGGTGGAGGAGGCTTGTACGGCGGTGGCGGTGGTGGTCCCTTGGGTGGCGGCGGCGGCGGTGGTGGTCCCCTCGGAGGAGGTGGTGGTGGACCTAATGGCGGTGGCGGTGGTGGTACCCTCGGAGGAGGTGGTGGAGGTCCCCTCGGTGGTGGTGGTGGCGGCCGATATGGAGGCGGTGGCGGAGGTGGTGGCCGTTGAATTTTTTATTATCCCATATTCAACTTTTAAAATTCTGTAAAAATAAAATTCTAAAAAAATGATCCAATATTGATAGAAACACTGAATTGTTTTATTTTTCTGTCCACCAAAAAAAAGACTTCAAAAAAAGATAGAGTGTACTTTTTTTGTCGAAATCAACACAGAAAATCGCATATATTTTATTTTATATATTTTGGTTTATTTAATTAACATTATCAATCACCAAAATATATCTGATTCCGAATATCCGTGTGGAAGTTATATGGGTTTTAATATAACATTGGAAGATGGGTCATTTCTTCCGAATTTGTTCAAACGCTACGCTCAAATTTCTGCCAAAATCGGTCTTTGAAAATTGGGTTTTCAGATTGCAGAACTGTGGGATCGATCTGAGGGAGATACTGACGAGTGGTAAAAAATCGATTATTTGTGGACTTTCAGATGATTAGAACATAGGTGTTTTCCAGATGATTTGCAAAATTGTATACAATTATGTAGCGATTACAAAGATTGTACTTCTGAATATCTACAAAAAATGTGCTTACATGTCTATATAATTTAACTAGATCAAAAGATAGTGGGAAAAGAAGAAAATTCATTTTTTGTAGAGGTTTTGAACGTTGTGATCTCATAATTAGTCCGATTTTTCAATATGTTTATATTGTTCGATTTGGTGAAATATAAGGCCGAATCGGAAGAAAATCGTTTAAAATGTGTGGTTTCCAGAGGGAGAAATGTCAAATTGAGAACGAAATTTGTATGGGAGCGTTAGATATCGCTGGGCCGATCTGATCTACTTTCACCATTGATGTTTCTGGTTGATGTAGAAGGTACTGTGCAAAATTTGAAGCATATGGAGTAAAATTTGTGGTTTCCAGAGCGGAAAAACTCAAATCGACAGCGACATTTGAATGGATGTGGAGGGTGTAAAAATCGTTTGCACGCAAATCGCAAAGAACCGATTAGAAAATGTTTAGTTTATTTCTTAAAGCCATATGTTCAAGAAGTATTACCACATCCCTGCGGTAAATAATGAAATGACGACCCAGCGACGAAATATCTTGCAGATCATCATTAAACAATCGAATCTTATTTTTTGGGGGGTACAATTTATTTTCATGATCCATCCTATTACCCATGTGGTCTATTTGTACTGTAAGTATTTCTAGATGAAATATAAAATATTCGGGAAAATTTGACTATGAAAACTACTGAAAAATCCACTCTGAAATTCACAGAGTATTTAGAACACATATTTATGTAGCTACTAGCAGAAAAAAAAATAAAAATTTAATAAATATAAAAATATATATAAAATAAATTAAAAAATATAAAATAATTTTTTTTTAAATAACTTTTAATGTATAAATCTTTTTAATTTTTTTAATCTTTAAAAAAATATTTTTGACAACTTTTTTTATTGTGTAAAATCTAATAATTCGTCTATAAAAATTATTCGCCACCTAGTGAAAAATTCATAAAATAAAGAACTTTCCTCCTATGACAACTCCATGTTAAATTAATTTGCGATTGTTTACAAATTTCAAAACACAAAATGAGCATATTTTTCGGATGCTCTCACTGTAAATGATTTTCTATTCATTCTAATAGCGCCCTTCTCTGACCTAAAATTACTTCGGCCAACAATATTCAATGGTATCAGATTGGGCTCAGGGATGGATACAACAAGTTCGTATATGGGATAGCAATTATAAATAATATTTAAGGACAGTTGGATCATCACTCAAGGATAAATAGTTACAACAAGTTCAAACGTGCGACAAAATGAGTCAAAATTTGGATAAAATGACACAGAGAGAAGAAACAGATATAATTTATTTAAAGCAGAAAAAATACTTCAGCGGCATAATGTGACAAAGAAGATATTAAGGACTTGTTGTATATTGAAAAATACGAAATGGTATTCAATGAAGAAAAGTGTAATAAATAGTCATATGATATGAGTCATTTCATGTCAAGCGGTACGGGTTTTGACCTCGATATCTGCGATTGTTTTGAAAGTGTGTGTATGTATTCTTCTCATAAAAATATTGTATACGTGTTTTTGAAAAACAAAAAAATAGAATTTTTTTCACGAATTATGACCAATTTAATAGTGAAAAAATACATTTTTTCAAAAAGGTGTGTTCATTCAATCGCCTGTAACTCCTGAAATACTTGTACGATTTTAATGTACTGTACCTTATTTTGAAGGCAATTTCAATTACTTTTAGAATATTGAAGTGGAATGGAATAGCAGCCTTATATTTTTTATAGTTTTTAGAATTTTATTTCTTTTATTTTGATTTTCGAAATTAATACATTTTTTGAATCAAGAAATTGCAAATTTGGAAAATCGGAAAAATCGGGCTTGAGGGAAATTGTTTCTATCTAATATTATTTAGGGTACATTTTTGAAGATTTCTGACTAATAATTATATTAATATTTATATATAGTAGATGACTATATTATAATACTGAGGAATCACAACTTTCCTAATATGGTAGTGCTCTTCTACGTCATGTCAATAGCCCCTAATCTGTCGATAATACTGTGAAATACACTCAGTGGTGGAGGGTATATAAGATTCGACCCGGCCGAACTTAAAGCCTTTTTATTTTTTTTCAAAATCAAGCAGAATTTAATTGAAAAATCTTCAGAATGTTTATTTTTTCAGTAGTTTATTAACACAAGCTCTAAAAATTAAAAAATATATTTTTTATTTTTCTGATGGTGCAATCGTACGCTAAAAAAATAAAGAAAACAAATATTTTGTCCATCAACTACTTTTTCTTTGATTTTTCATTGTTTTTAAACCTTGTGTTTTTAAACTATTGAAAAACAAGTAAGGAAAGGCTAAAGTCGGGCGGGGCCGACTATATAATACCCTACACCACTCCCTGCGAATGTACCTCGCTTTAATTACTAAACCCAGGTATTTCATGGGAGCAATTTTATGTAGTTCATACAAATTATATGAATATAATTTATATGCTATAAATTAATCTTTAGTCAAATTTAACGAATATGGCAAATAATATGGTAATTGATCCAATTGTCCGACAGACCAGTAGTATACCAAAGTCATACCAAAGTATGGACATATGGGCATCACCCAAACAATTCTCATTGCAATTCAATTCGGTAAAAAATTGAAATCGGGAAGGATTTTTGCATCCTGTAAATCTATATGTTTGACAAAAAATGTTAAATCGGAAAGGACATTTGTATGGGGGTATATTGAAACCAGGAACGATGTGACCCGCTTTCACCATATCTGTTCATTGGTGAAATATAATATGTAAAATTTGGCCAAAATCGGTTAAACATTCGGGAGCAACATTTGTATGAGGTCTATATCTAAATCTGAACCTATCTTACCCACTTTCACCATAGATGTTTCTAGTTCGATTATAAGATGTTGTGCCAATTTTAAAGAAAATCGGGTACAATATGTCTTTTCTAGAGCGGAAAATGTCAAATCGGGAGCGACATTAGTATTGGGGCTATATCTAAATCTGAACCGATCTTACCCAATTTTTGCACAGCTGGTTCTAGTTGGATTATAAGATGCTTTGCCAATTTTAAAGAAAATCGGGTACAATATGTGGTTTCTAAAGCGGAAAAAGTGAAATAGATAGCGACATTTGTATGGGGGCTATATCTAAATCTGAACCGATCTTACCCAATTTTTGCATACGTGTTTCTAGTTGGATTATAAGATGTTCTGCCAAATTTAAAGAAAATCGGGTACAATATGTCGTTTCTAGAGCGGAAAATGTCAAATCGGGAGCGACATTTGTATGGGGGCTATATCTAAATCTGAACCGATCTTACCCAATTTTTGCGCAGGTGTTTCTAGTTGGATTATAAGATGCTGTGCCAATTTTAAAGAAAATCGGGTACAATATGTGGTTTCTAAAGCGGAAAAGGTGAAATAGGGAGCGACATTTGTATGGGGGCTATATCTAAATCTGAACCGATCTTACCCAATTTTTGCATACGTGTTTCTCGTTGGATTATAAGATGTTGTGCCAAATTTAAAGAAAATCGGGTACTATATGTGCTTTATAGGGCGGAAAAAGTCAAATCGGGAGCGACATTTGTATGGGGGCTATATCTAAATCTGAACCGATTTCCTCCAAATTCAATACCGATGGTCCTTGACCAGAAAAAATAACTTCTGCCAATTTTCATGATAATCGGACAACAATTGCGACCTGTAGAGTGCGAACAAGCTTAGATGGACAGCAGACGGACGGACAGACAGACATCGTTAAATCGACTCAGCTGGTGATTCTAAGCCGATCGGTATACTTAAAGGTGGGTCTAGCTCGATTATTTCTTGGTGTTACAAACATTTGGGGCGAAACTAACTTGTAATAACCTAGCCCACGAAGTGGTGTAGGGTATAAATAGTCATTCTAAGGATTTTTCAATAAAATTCTGTTTGATTTTGCAAGAAACAATTCCAAAATCACTAAAGTTAAAGTTTCAAAAAATAAAAGAAATAAAATTGAAAACAAGTAAAAAGGCATTACGTTCGGCCGGGCCGAATATTATATACCCTCCACCACGGAGTGTAATCCCCAGTATTATCGGTAGATTAGAGGCTTTCGACGTTACACAGTGGTGCACTACCAAATTAGGAAAATTGTGATTTTTCGTTATTATAATATAAATAGTCCTCTACTATATAAATATTGATTGACTAATGATTATCATTAGTCAGAAATCTTAAAATCATTGTTTTAGCTACAGAAATTATATTGGTACCAGTTTCAAATTTACCAGCCAAATTTAATTCCTGATTTAGATCCTGATGCTACGAATATCGGAAGATCTCTTTATTATTCGCATCACCGCAGTCGGAGAGTTGTACACTCCGAATTTCATTATTATAGCTGCAGCCGTTTGGTTGGTACCATTTTTATCCCCATTTGCCACATTTTCCGGCTAAAAGTACAAATTTCGAAAAAAAACCTTTTTATTGCTCATCTTCACAGTCAGCTGAAAGTACACACGGAATTTCATGACTACAATTTCAGCGGTTTGGTTGGTACCATTTGTATCCCTCTTTTCAAATTGTATCCCTTAAAAGTACGAATTTTGAAAAATTTGACGTATCTAAGCAATTAGAGGGATGTACATTCCAAATTTCATGTTTCTAGCTGTTATCGTATCAGTGGTACCATTTTTATCCCATTTCGCCCGCTAAAACGTGAATTTACTTTTTGGTGTTTTTACGCTACAAGAGGAAAAAGGCGTTAAGTGCGGCCGGGCCGAACTTTATATACCCTCCACCATGGACTGCATTCCACAGAGGCTGTCGAGTTTCGTAGAAGTGCAGTAATAGTACAGGAAAATAATTTTTTTAATATAGCCAAACCAAAACATACATATACAAATATTGACGTAATAATTTTATAAATAAATATAATATTTTTATTACTTCAAACCAGGCTTATAAGGCAAGGCTACCAATACGTTTACACGATATATATCGAAATAAAAGTAAATACTCTTACAAATATTTATATTGAAAGTACGAATATGAAAAAAACTTTATATATACTCTGAATTTCACGACTCTAGCTGTTGTCATTTGGTTAGAACTATTTTTATCCCCTTTTTTTCATTTTAACCCCAAAAAGAACGAACTTCCAAAAATCCGTTTATTTTAAGTGACTACGCAATCACACGAATGTATACTCCGAATTTCATAATTCTAGATACAGCTTTTGGTTGGTACCATTTTTATCCCTCTATTCCCATTTTACCCCTTAAAAGTACGAATCTGGAAAAAATACTTTTACATTATGGATCTACTCAATTAGATGAATGTACACACCAAATCTGTTATCGTTTAATATGTACCATTTTTATCCCTTTTTTGTCCCATTTCGTCCCCTACGAATAAGAATTATGGTGCGCTTTTATGCTATAAGGGGAATGTTCATTCCAAATACCAAGTAAATACAAGCAGACATATGCAAAAAGCAGGCTGAAATACTCTAAATATTGTGGGTATTTTCAGACCTTGAGGGGATCGACTAGTGTTCTGACCCAGAATGTTATAAACGGAATGACAAAGTGAATATACCCCCATCCTGGAGGTGGAGGGTATAAAAATGCTTAAATATTCTAAATATTAGGGAGTACTTACAGTCCTTGTTAGGAAAAAAAATTTCCCTCTGGGCCGATATCGCCCACTTTCACTCCCAACCGATCTGCAACCATAAGACACATTTAGGAAAAATTTGAACCTCGGCCGCTATAGTGCTTTCAACATACAGACAGACGGACATGGCTAGATCGTTTTAGAATTATACCGCGACCCAGAGTATATATAGTTTATGGAGTCTCCGATGAATATTTAAAGGTGTTACAAACGGAATGACAAAGTGAATATACCCCCATTCTTAGGTGGAGGGTATAAAAACTTTAAAAAATATGAGGCGGCTATACCATTCCAATTGAATATTATGAAAAGTAATTGAAATTGTCTTCAAAACAAGGTATATATATTTATTCTCGTGGTTCAAATGTGGAGCATAGGGCCACAAAGTATAGTACATGAAGGTCAAGTATTTCAGGAGTTACAGGCGATTGAATGTGTATGTGAAATATACAAAAAAAGCTAACAATAAGGTATGCTACTAAAAAGAAAGCTGTAATCGATCAGACTGGTAGTCAATCATAGAATGTAATAATTGTTCATCGATAACAATTGGACGGTGAAGCTACGTTCTCAACTTACTAAGAAAACATTGCTAATGTACGCGACCGCCTAAAAGTAGCTTAGCAAAGCTAACGTGTAAATACGAACAGAATGAAAGCACAATATGTAGGAAGTACAAAAAGCAAAGCTTTACATTGGACTGGTTAGGGGGATCGACTAGTCAACGCTTTGCTTGCGTTAGTTTGTTCATTTCAAAAATGTATATTAAATCGACTCATTTTGCGTGAATGTACATGACAAGAATTCAAATCGGTTTAGCAAATGCATCATAATTTTAGTTAATTTCAATCCATATTTGGAAAGAACTGAATTAGGGAAATGTTTATAATACCTTGAAATCGAAATAATAATAAAATAAAATCAAAAAAGCTTAAAAAATACAGTTGGTAGTATTTCCATCCTATTTTTATCGGACAATATAAAATTTTCCCTCACAAGGACTAAAAATACTCATTAAGTATATTTTTTCATCTCTGCTTGTACTTACTTGATATTAGTATGCCCATTTGCCCTATAACAAAAACGTGCACCATAAACTGATTTTTATTCGTAGGGGGTGAAATAGGACAAAAAGGGATAAAAATGGTACATATCAAACGACAACAGCTAGAAACACGAAATTCGGCGTGTACATTGCTCTAATTGAGTAAATACATAATATAAAAGTATTTTTTCCAATTTCGTGCCTTTAGGGGGTTAAATTGGAATACAGGGATAAAAATGGTACCTACCAAACGGCTGCACCTAGAATAATGAAATTCGGTGTATACATTCCTCTGATTGTGTAGACACGTAAAATAAACCGATTTTTGGAAATTCGTACTTTTTGGAGTTAAATTGGGAAAAGGGGGTAAAAATAGTACCAACCAAATGACCGCAGCTAGAGTCATGAAATTCGGAGTATACATTCCCCTGACCGCGTAGAGACGAAAAATAAAAGATTTTTTTCAACTTAGTACTTTCAAGGGATACAATGGGTACAGAGGGAGAAAAATGGTACCACATAAACAGCTACAGCTAGAATGATGAAATTCGTTGTGTACATTCCTCTAATTGCGTAGACACGTAAAAAAGGAGATTTTAGAAAGTCGTACTCTAAGGGGGTAAAATAGGAAAAAAGGGATAAAAATGGTACCAACCAAATGGCCGCAGCTAGAATCATGGAATTCGGTGTATATATTCGTTCCTCTGACTACATAGACACGGAAAATAAAAATATTTTTCCAAATTCGTTCTTTTTACTTTTAAGGCAAAAATTGTTTGAATCATGAAGTTAGGTTATTTTGCACTATGTACGTGATGTAATGGATTTTCAAAATTTGTACTTTTGGAATTAAAAATTGGAATGGAAATACAACCAACTGTAGCACCCACTATGTAATGTTACTGCACTTCTACGAAAATCGACAGCCTCTGTGGAATGCAATCCATGGTGGAGGGTATATAAACTTCTTTATGTTAATGAATTTGCCAATGATCTGTGCAAATTCCATTGGTGAAACCTGTCGTATGAATGTGTTCTAGGTCTTGATATTTAATGAATAAGCATAGGCTTACTTTATACGACGATAATGCCTATGTCTATGCCTACATGTTAGTCTATTTTCTAAAGAAATGAATTCAGTTCATTTAAATAACAATTACACAGGCCGACAAAATTAGATTTTTATGTTTCTTTACTTGTGGAATCTCATTATCTAGGGTCAGCGGCAGTTTTCAAGATATTGCAAAAAAAGTGACATTTAAAAGTCCATATTTTGACTACATAAATATTAATTTGTCGGGCACGGCGTATCTATATATAATGATTTATATCCTGTGACAGTCATTCCAATACAATTTTTGTGATGGACTGTGTTATTAGATTTGTTGACAATGAAACTAATAATCCATTTAATTAGTTCCTTAATTATACCCTGCCCACCATAGGATGTTTGGTATACTAGGTCTATCATTGCACTTGCTATGCATTTTGAGATATCAATGGTATGTTCACTATGGTGGATGGTATATAAAAATCGTTCTGGCCGAACTTGTTCTACTATTGCAAAGTTCGACAAAAATTCCCCGTGAATGATGAACGGTCCGACAACCAGATATTGAACATGTAAAGTCCACCGCCTGAAGTTTGAATATAAAAAACTTGGCTGTGACAGTACGATTCCAATAGTCTTCATCTCTCGGTGTGTGAATTGCAGTGCTAGAAAAGAAGTCCGGAAAAATGCAACAAAAGATTGCCTATTGTTTAGTAGTGTTGTTAGTGGTCAGTTTCTGTGGAGGTAGGCGTTATCGGAGATAGATTTGGGGAAGCCTTAATTATAATTTTGTATTCTTACAGTGGCCCTTTGTGGTGACAATATCGAAAATCCCAGCGAAAGCGAGCTGCACCGACTAAAGAGACAGGATGCAGACGCTAACCAACCGGCTGCCAGTGACGGTGGTGGAGGTCAAGGTGGACAACACAAGCGTCGAGGCTATTACGGATGCATTCAAGTCGGCAAAAGGTGGTAAATGTGGTGGACTGGATGGCTGTTGTATTGGTCATTGTTAAATTGAATTAATTGTCAAATTTGTGAATAAATACACAGCTTGTGAATAAATGGCAAAAAATAGAAGTACTTCCGTAGGAAGCATATTTTAATCGCATCTCAAAATCCAAATGTGTATAATTCCCACTTTTGGGGAAGTAATTTTAAAAAACTTCCATAGAAGATAGTAATATGTTAACAACCCGTAACATTTGACGAATAGCATCTTCACAGGTGAATGGGAACGGATTTTTAGTATGGGGTCGTAGAGGTAAGGTGCATGTTTTGATCTCAGAAGGTCTCGGGTTCGAATAGTGCCTTGGGATTTTTTTTTTTTTGTTATATATAACTTTTATAAATAAATAATGTTAAATTTTATCAATTTAAACATTTTGGCTATTTTTTTGTTTTATTAATGCAATTCAAATATTTCATTTTTTATACCTCCACCTAAGGCTGCGAAGATATGAAATAAAAAGGATATTGTCGAAATTTATACTTTTAGGCGGTAAATGTGGTGAATGGGGATAAAAATGGTATAAAACAAACGGCTGAAGCTATAATAATGAAATTCGGTGTGTACACTTCTCTGACTGCGGTGACGCGAATAACAAAGTGTGTACACTGATATTCGTAGCATCCGGATCTAAATGAACTTAATTTTGGCTACAATCAAACGGTTGTAGCTAGAATCATGATATTCAGTATTTGCACTCGCCTGTCTACGTAGACGAGGAAAATAAGTGGTAAGATTTTTTCTAAATTCGTACTTTAAGGATCAAAATGGAAAAAATAGTGAAACTGGTACCAATAAAACGGTATGAAACATACTGGCTTTGCTATATTAGAAAAATGGTACAGACATTTAGGCTGTAGATGGAATCAAGAAATTTCAAGTGGGGGAAAATCGGGCTTGAGGGAAATTGTTTCTTTCTAATACTATTTAGGGCACATTTTTATATTTACATATATTTATATTTACATATAGTGCTATTAATATTATAATTGTGACGAATCACAATTTTCCTAATATGGTTGTGCACTTCTGTGTAATATCGACAGCCTCTTATATACCGATAATACTGTGGAATACACTCCGTAAACAAAAAATTCTTAAATGTTATGAAATATGTAATAACCAATCAAATATTTGTGTTATGAAATGTCTTCATAAATATAATGAAGGATTTCATAGTATTTATGAAATGTTTCAAAACATACAACTACATTTTTAGTGTGTCGGCTTTATTCAGTTGAATGCTAGCAATTCTCATTTGTCCTCTGTCAACTCTGATTTACCTAATTTAGGTCGAAGACATACTCATTGCAAAGACTCCACACATGATGGTGTGTGTTGATTGATAACACAGTGCAACACGAAAAAAAATAACCATATACGGACACTGCTACATGATAAAAGACCAAAAAAAAAAGACCCGTGTTTTTTTTCCCCCAAAGTCATGCACTTTTTTTTATGGGCCCCCAGAGATTTGAGGCCTCGGTGTAATTTTTGGAAAAAAGTGATCATATTCTCAGGCTCATATCTTGCAAACCGTTCGGAATTTTGATTACTCTCTGAGGCAAAGTTCTAACTCTTGTCATAAAGAACAAAAATTGTGAACTTATAAAATCAAAAAAACTTCATCTTCAAGGTCAAAATCGCAAAATTCGATTTTTTTAACCTTTTTTCCCCTGTTCAGGTCCATAGGTAGCAAACCGTTGAAAATTCAGGGAAACAATCAACTAGAAAAATGTACCTAAGATCTCAATAAACAACTTTCTAGAACATATGAACTTCCTAGGAATTATTCTTAACACCGTTTAGGTAGCGCTTAGGTAGCCGCAAAAGTGAAAAATTGTTTATTCCAGTATTTCTTACCCACACGACATCATCGATGCCATTCAACAAACAACAACAAAGTCGTCGGTCCAAAAATTTGCACTAACAAAACACATGACAATTCAAAGCAGCGAAGTAGTCGCAATCCATTTGTACCAACAACATTAACAACACATATGTAGCCGCAGCACACAATATAAAAGCGACACGACGCTCACATTGAGGCAGTACACAGCGCGACGTCAACGAGAACTCAGCGGACAAAGTTATAGAAAAAGTGCTACAGCATAATTCACACACAACATTGGCAACTAACAATTTCAATATGCAATGTGAAAAAATTGATTTATTTTGCTACGTTTGCGGTCATCAAATCAGAAAACAAAATTCTAAAAGATTTCAAAAGCAAAAGAATCTTTTAACTAGTGAATTCATTATAGCATATAAGTTGTTTTTCGACGAAGTAGACTTGACCGGTGAAAATTACACACCTAATACAGTGTGTCGTCAATGTTATAACAATCTCATGGCATGGTTGAGTGGAGGAAATGTTAGTATGAAGTATTGTAAGCCGGTAAACTGGATTAATCACCCAGGTGATCATGATGCAACCAGTTGCTATGCATGCGTAAATTATACATGTCGTCTAAATCGACATGCTGAGAAGAACAAAATATATAAAGCAACTGCAACAGCAACACTACCAGTGCTTGCACCTGAAGATTTTGTATCACCAAGGCCGCCAACTCCAGATCGTTGGACAGAATTAAGAGAAGGAATGAGTAGATCAAGTAGTGTTACTTATGAAGATCCATTTGATACCGATTATGAGCTCCAACAGGGAAGAGATGGACCACAACTAATAACACAAATGGAAATGGATTTTATTGTGGCCATATTGGGACTATCGCAGCGACTTGTCATATTTTTGACAGCGTTTTTAAAGCAAAGAAAACTCACACTTGCTAATGTTAACTCTAGCGCGTACCTCAAACGGCAAGCTGAATTTCAGAGCCTCTACACTCTAAATGATGACAATTCGTTCGCTTACTGCAACGATATAAAAGCTTTGGTGGTAAAAATGGGAATGAACTACATCGCTAGTGAGTGGAGATTATTTATTGATGGTTCTGTTTCAAGCTTGAAAGCAGTGTTGTTGCATGTATCGAACCGAAAACCTTCCATTCCGCTAGCAATGGGTATCAACATGAAAGAAACCTATCAAGTATTGAAAGATATAATGGAAAAAATCAAATACTACGAAAATAAATGGAAGATTTGCTGTGATTTGAAGGTCATCAACATTTTGCAAGGGATCATCGATAAGGGCGGCTTCCCAAAATTCTTTTGTTTTCTTTGTAATTGGGATTCGCGCTCACCTCTGAATCAATTCCAATGTAATTCGTGGAGACCAAGAGGAAGTGTGGAGGAACAAATGAAACAACATAGACTGAGGAATAAACCTTTAATTGACAATACTCAAGACATCTTGCTGCCACCGCTCCACATAAAATTGGGAATTGTTAAAAAATTCATCGAAGTGGCCGTTGTAAATTGTCCAAACGCATTCGACTATTTGAAAAGCGTTTTCCCAAAGCGTAGCGATGACAAAATTAAAAAAGGTATTGTAGTAAATTTAAAACTAATTTTTGTTCACCTCATTGTACTATTTACACTACGTTAATGTTTTCTTTTCTGTCTTTATTTTTTGTCTTCATTTAACAGGCGTACTTAATGGCCCTGACATTAGAAAGTTATTCAAGAGTAACTTTGATTCATCGCTTGATGAAAATCATTCAATGGCATGGATTTACCTTCAGCGTGTATGCACCAGGGTCTTGGGAGGGGATCGAGACGCGGAACCGGAAGCAAGAGAATGGGTGAAAGAAATGCTGTATTATTTTGAGAAAATCGGCACATCGATGACCTTAAAGCTGCATTTTCTTCATTTTCATTTTGACGATTTTATTAAACAACTCCCTACCGAATCCGATGAGCAAGGAGAACGGTTTCACCAAACCACAATGCCCATGGAAAAACGGTACAAAGGCAAAAAACTCGACGCATTGCTTGCAGAGGTAATATCAATTTTATTGATCATTGTTTTGCATTCTTTTTTTGATTTCTTTTCTAATTCATTTCAGGTATGTTGGTGGAGTCACAAGATCACCCTGTATGATGTTAATGAAGTATATGAAGAAGAAAAAACTGATGGTGGAGGGCAGTCTGGAAGCAACGTGCCTCTGCACACCATAAGTTCTGAATCAGAGTCAGATTCGGACGATTCGGAGGACGATTTGGATCCACAACTTAAGAGAGTGCGATATGCAAGTCCAGGGCCATCAACATTATAAACATAATACGAATATTTTTTTATTATTTTTGTATTAGATAGCATAGTATGTCAATGTTGAAGTAAAGAAAAAACAAATGAAATTAAAAAATTTTTGGGAAATTTTTCAATTTTGCGGCTACCTAAGCGCTACCTAAACGGTGTTAAGAATAATTCCTAGGAAGTTCATATGTTCTAGAAAGTTGTTTATTGAGATCTTAGGTACATTTTTGTAGTTGATTGTTTCAGCGGTTTGCTACCTATGGACCTGAACAGGGGAAAAAAGGTTAAAAAAATCGAATTTTTTTAAGTTTTTTGCGATTTTGACCTTGAAGATGAAGTTTTTTTGATTTTATATGTTCACAATTTTTGTTCTTTATGACAAGAGCTAGAACTTTTCCTCAGAGAGTAAATCAAAATTCCGAACGGTTTGCAAGATATGAGCCTGAGAATATGATTACTTTTTTCCAAAAATTACACCGAGGCCTCAAATCTCTGGGGGCCCATAAAAAAAGTGCATGACTTTGGGGGAAAAAAACACGGGTCTTTTTTTTTTGGTCTTTTATCATGTAGCGGTGTCCGTATATGGTTATTTTGAAATGACTTCAAAAATTTTGCACAGTGTAAGTCAATGAGTCAGACCTTTTTTTGGGAACATCAGTACTTACTATATTGGAAACTTTACTATTTATGAAACTCTTTCATAAAATTAAAGAAGTTTCTTCATAAAATCATGAATATTTTCATAAATCATATTATGAAAGTCATAAATCATATTATGAAAAGTTCATCGAATGACACTTTTCGTTGATTTGTGCTTATGAAACAAGATTCATAAATTGTATGAAATGTTTCTTTGGCGACTTTTTACTGAACATTTTCACTGAGGTTAAGACAAAATCATAAATATTATGAAGATAATTCTTTCAGTGTGGTGACATTTATTACTGGGCTGCAGACTACCACTATCATGATTTCCACCCTGTCAAAGGTTTCCTCAGGTGGCTTCGCGGCGACGACAACAGACCAGGCCTCTTTAAGTAAATGATTCTCCGTTTGTAGCGCCTTGACATATCGACCTGAGGCCCTATATATATACATATTCTTGATCGTCCTAAAATTCTAAGAAGATCTAGTCACGTTCGTCTGTTGAAAGCATTCTAGCATCAAAACAAAAAGCTAGGACGTTCAAAATTTGCAGGAAATTTTCGAAATTCGTACTTTTAAGGAGGTAAAATGCGCAAACGGGAAGAAAATTACGCCGCTAAAATCATCAAATTCGTTGTTTACATATACCTCTGATTGCATAGACGCCAAAAATAGACTTGTACAGTTCGTAGCAAATTTTTTACTTTTACGGAAAGGTAAAGAGTGATTTTTTTGAGGTTAGGATTTTCATGCATTAGTATTTGACAGATCACGTGGGATTTCAGACATGGTGTCAAAGAGAAAGATGCTCAGTATGCTTTGACATTTCATCATGAATCGTCTTACAAACGAACAACGCTTGCAAATTATTGAATTTTATTATCAAAATGCGTGCTCTGTTAAGAAAGTTCATTGCGCGCTTCCATTTTATGGTCAGTTTAATCGACCCACTGAAGCGGCTATTCGGTCTATTGTTTCGCACCAAATTTACATTGTTGGACATTAAACCACCAACACGCTTACGTAGAGTGCGAACTGAAGAAAATATCGCAGCTGTATCGGCCAGTGTTAATGATGACCACCAATTTTCGATTCGTCGCCGTTCGCACCAATTGGGTCTCTGTTACTCAAAAACGTGGAAATGCCAAAATTGGACTAAGCGGATGGACCACCTAAGACGCAGCCGCGGTCAACATTTAAATGAAATTATCTTCAAAAAGTAAATGTCATGGACCAATCTAACGTTTCAAATAAAGAACCGATGAGATTTTGCAAATTTTATGCGTTTTTTTTTAAAAAAAAGTTATCAAGCTCTTAAAAAATCACCCTTTAATAAGAGTAAGTTTTATTGAACGTGGGATATAATAGAAAATTCGTACTTTTGTGATCACCATAGGATGGAGATATTATTACAAACGGCTGTAGCTGAAAATGCATCCATTAGTTAGGGTATTTAAGCTTTTCTGAAGATTGCTGCCTTATATTTAATTTTGAATTAACTTAAAGTATTATTTCGATATATACAGTCGATGACTTTCACGCAGTATAAACTTATTGGCTGTCTTGCCTTATAAGCGGTAAAATAATTAAAATTAGATCTTCTTCTATACAAACCGTACGTCTGATATACGTCTAAAACTATAGACAAAATGGACTTAATTGGCGTCTTTTGCTTTTCATTTCCTCATCCTTCAGAAGACTACAAAGTTCAAAAGGATACAATTTTTCAAAAATTATTTTAAACACTTATTCGCACTCTAAGATACCAATATTCGTGTCAAATTAAAAAGATGAATGCCTGTTCAAAATACTTCAAATTGTAGGCTTTTATCGGTATTAGTGTAGCATTTCAATTTTCCCTTTAGTTTATTTATTAATTTATCATACTATCATAATGTTGCTGCCAGATTTTTCTTGTTGATTAATTTAAGAAAAAACAATGAATAAAAATGTTGCCACCTTATCAAGTCTCTTAATTGTAAGTGATCGAGAAAGACAATATAATATAATAATAATCTAAAAATAAATATTTTTATTATTGTAGTAATGAATAAAAAATAGGTTAAAATACTGACATATTACAAATTAGTCGAATGTTTTTGTCAAAATATTTTACAGATTATTTTTCATTTTTTTAATATTTTACTCTAGACTATTCGTCAGAATTAAAGGCGTCATAAAATTGGACATTTAAATCGCAGTCACAAGTGACTACACTACACTAGATTCAAAATTAAAAAATGACTAAGGAAACAAATAACTCGGAGAATGCTATGACGTAATTAATTTAGAAAATTCATATAAACAATTTACAGAAACAAAGTAAAATATTCTAAAATGTAAAGTAATATAAAAATAATATTAAATAAATAATTAATATTAAATAGATAATTAGTTCTTACAAAGGGTTATTTAAAAATACCGTAGGATATATTTCTATTCATATAGTATTGCCGGTATGATATTTTTGTTTCACAATAAAGATCATGCAAATATATTCACAAAAAGTTTGTATTCCCCTAGCTGGGTTTCGCAAAAAATGTGTACTTAATTTAATTTTTTAATTTTAAATGTTCTGTTTGTTGTAATAAACAAATACCCATTATTATTGTCAGTAATGTAAATATATGAATTTTAAATATATCTAAAATTTCTAATTAATATAGTAAATGTAAATTAATGCTCAAAATAATCAATAAAATATTTATTTAATTTTTTCCCGGGAATTCCCGGACCCCAAACCCTAGTCACAGAGGTAAGGTTTCCGCTTTGCACCCAGAAGGTCTCGGGTTAGAATTGTGGCTCAGGGAAAAACATTTTTACAATTATTTAATTTTGTATAACTTTAACAATTTAAAAATTTTTGTTAAAAAAAAATACAAATTTATTGCTTTATTGATGTACATCAAATATTTAATTTTTTATTAATTATTAATACTACATAATATCAGAACAATTGAGTAGTGTCAATTTATTTAAAGCAAATTAAATTTAATATTAATTTGCGTTAAATTATATTTAATACCAAATAAATATTTTGTAATGTTTCGTATTGTCAATTCTAACGAATAAAATGGTTTGCTTCAGTTATTCAGCACTCACAACAGAGGATAGTTAAGATGGTTAAAGTGCCGTAGTTGCAACCAGAAGGTCCGCTGTTCTACCCCCGTTAGCGGCGGATTTTGTGGTTCCTTTGCAATACTTTAAAACTTAAAACTTCAAGTGTAATCGAAAAGTGAAAATTAGACAGCAATCTTCAAAAATGTGCCCTAAATATTATTAGGTAGAACCAATTTTCCCCATTTGCAATTTCTTGATTCCAGATACAGCCTACATTTACCATTTTGATAGGAAAAGTTATAATATTAAAGATCCAACAAGTTTCATAATATAACATTTCATGATTTTAGCTACAGCCGTTTGATTGGTACCAGTTTCACTACTTTCTCCATTTTTAACCTAAAAGTATGAATTTAGAAAAATTCGTGCCTCTTATTTTGCGCGTCTACGCAGTCAGACGAGTACAAATACTGAATATCATAATTCTAGTTATAGCCACTTGATTGGGGCAAATGTAATCTCATTTAGATCCTGAAGTTAGGAATATCGAAAGATCTCTTTATTTTTCAATTTCATTATTATAGCTGCAGCCGTTTATCATTACCATTTACCATTTTTATCCCCAATTGTCCCATAATCCGCCTAAAAGTACAAATTTCGAAAAAAAATCCTTTTTGTTTCACATCTTCACAGTCACATGAACATGATTTCAACTTCAGCGGTTTGACTGGTACCATTTTTATCATTCTCTTCCCTTAAAAGTACGAATTTTGAAAAATCATTCTATTTTATGTATCCACACAATGAGAGGGATGCACACTAGGGCGTACCTCAAAAAAAAAGTTCGCCGTACACCTTCGAATATGAAGTATTATTGAAAGGTAGTTTCAAAAAAAAAATTTTTATTTTTTTATGCCGAACGTAGGGGTCGCGCTTTTACATTTTTCTATATAACTTGTATTTATAAACGGATTTTAAAGTGTGATACATCGATGTTTTTGTCTCGACGAGGCCGATTTTTTTGTCTTTGAAGTCATTGAGCTCAAGCACCCCCTTCTGGTACTTACCCATCATTTCTCAGTTGCTACTACCCTAATGTACCACTCTAATAATCGAAAATTAAAGCTCGCATAAAATCATGAATCATGTTTGAGCTCAATGACTTCAAAGACAAAAAAATCGGACAAAAACATCGATGTATCACACTTTAAAATCCGTTTATAAATGCAGAAGTTATATAGAAAAATGTAAAAGCGCGACCCCTACGTTCGGCATAAAAAAATAAAAAAAAATTTTTTGAAACTACCTTTCAATAATACTTCATATTCGAAGGTGTACGGCGAACTTTTTTTTTTTTACTTGTAACCTGGTACGCTCTAATGCACACCCCAAATTACATGTTTCTAGCTGTAGTCGTATCATTGGTACCATTTGTATCCCTTTCTGTTCCATTTCGCCCGCTAAAACGTTTATATATATATATATATATATATATATATATATATATATATATATATATATATATATATATATATATTATATATATTATATTTATATATTTATATATTTTTTTTGCTTTAGAAGTGCATATAAAGCAGGAATTAAAAAAATACTTGGTTTGGTTTGGCTTTAAGGACCAGAATGTTACTGCATTCTGAACACTCGGAGACCCAGTTGGATCCATTGTGCAAATCCTTCTGTTTCCTGAAAGTATAGGTTATAGGAGAGGGATAGGGAGTGTTGGGATTTGGGAAGGAGTGAGTGGTGTTTGGAGATAGATGAGGAGTGAGGGAAGTAAGGGGATATGGGGATAAGAGTGGAATGGGGGTGTGTTTTAATATTTTTATGTGTGGGTGTTTTTCAATGGTTGACAACTAGGTAAGAACATTTGTCGAGAGTCATCTTTCTTTGTTAGCCGTCAACTGTCTATGCGATTACATCCTTGTCCCTAAGCAGCCACCCATGATCCGATTTAGACCTTTTGAGAATCCCAAAAGGTCATAAATGGTGCGGGTTGCAATATCTTCTATGTTACTGATGAAATAACTTCCTAGGTATCTACTTCTGCGTACACATAGCGCTGGACATCTGCAGATTATGTGTTCAATAGATTCTATCTCGTCCTCATCCTCACATAATCGACAGTGATCTTCAATGTCCAACTGCCATCTTGAGATCCTCCTCCTAGTGCAGTAATGCCCTGTGTAGATACCTATCAATGTTCGAATTTCTGTCTTGTTTAGCTCCAATAGAGTTCTGGTTTTGCCCCTATCGATCTATGGCCATGTGGCCCTGGCGATCCTGCAGGTTGACAAACCTGTCCGGAAACCCAGCAAAGACGGACGACATGGTCGTTGAGGTCATCTAGTGAGTGTTTACAACTCAGCGCAAGCCTGGATTTGACAATGTGTGACATGATTGATTTCATTGCTGCCTAACTATCTATATAGAAGTTTATATCAGTGTTCACCGGAATGTTCACACTCGATAGAAATCTTGCTGCCCTCTCAATTGTCAGTAATTCTGCTTGGAAAACACTACAGTTGTCATCAAGTCGGAGAGACTTGCGTATCTGTAGTTATTCAATATAGAATCCCGCACCTGTGCCTTGTTTCATCTTTGAGCCATCAGTGTAGACCGAGCAGCAATCATCTCTGTAATGTGGTCCAGAGATGTATGATGCAGAATTACATCCAATGCTGCTTGTGGAGTGCTTTTTGTGGCTCCCGTAATGCTCAGTCCTGCTAGCCTTTGCGTTTTCATTAACTTTGCCCGGAGTCTACTCACTCTCATTGCACCCCATCATACCAAACATCCATAGGTAGTAATGGGTCTGACAACCGATCGGTAGATCCAGTCTACATCTTTTGGTTTCAGACCCCAGCTCTTGCCTATGGAGTTCCTGCACATGTAGAGTGTATTTAGACCTTTCTTATACCTTTCCTCAATGTTCCTATTCCAATTCAACTTTCGATCTAGGATGACGCCAATGTATTTGGCATCATGAGAGAGGTTGAGCTCCGTTCCATCAAGGATTGGCTTCCTAAATGGTTCTATGTTATATCTCCTTGTAAATAGGACTAGTTCAGTTTTCCTAGGATTAATGCCCAGCCCACTGCCTCTAGCCCATTCAGATAATTTCTTCAGTGCTCCTTGCAACAGATCGCTGATTGTTCCTAGAAATTTTCCTCCGTCATCAGCATATGCAGCTACTTTGTTACCTTCATCAGAAAGGGATCTGAGGATACTGTTGACTGCAAGAAGAAAAATACTTAAATAGTCTAAATATATGGGGGTATTTTCAGTACTTGTCCTCCTAGCTCATTTCTTTTGGCGGCTAGCGTGCTTTCAACAGAAAATAAATTACAATGATCACCCCGTGAAAACACTTCTAAAAATTATGTTTTTCCCGTGTAGTTTTTTATGTTGGATTTTTGTCCAAATTTTTTTCTGGATTAATAAGCCCTTGGAAGCACTTTAATATACATATCACTGACTCTAAGCCCTTCGATATTCATATTTATAGTCAGGTCTCTAGTTAGTTTCCACTTACTCTTCTGACTGTTTTGTACCAAAGGAGATCCTTTGTCACGATCCAGCGTAAAAAGGACTACGTTGTGATATAAGATCCATAAAATAAAACTTATATTTATTAGAGATTAGTATTCAAAACCTTGTAATATACTACGGTATGGCCATCATATAGTCCACATGCCCCGACATTAGGCCTTGTTTACATGTTTAAGTTTGTAATTAGTTTAACCGCAAACTTGTTATAAATACATATTCATCATCGTATCAATATCCCTTTCAATGAGTACTATTTACACATTTCTCTTTATAAATAAACAATCATTTATTTAAGCAACAATTAACAACAGTCTGTGGCAAATCTAACAATTGAATAAACAGTGATAAACAAATTTTAAATATAAAATTAACCACAATTTATTTTATCATAATTTACTCAAGTTTTTTATTTTCAATGTCAAATAACATTTTTCAATCCTTTTATATTATCATTTCATTATTATCAATTTTGCATTTATTATGTTCAATTTTCACTGATTGACAGCAGATAGATCAGCCCTTTCGGCCATTTTCACTGCTCTTAGTGGACTACTTTCACTAGCACGTCCTGGAGAATGTCTTCTGCCACCGCCACCTATACCTCCAGCACCAGCACCAACACCAGAAAATCGTCCTGCTCCAATTCCAAAACCTATACCTCCCTGTAATTGCTGCCAAATATAATTATTAAGTCCAGCCGATTAAAAGAACATATAATACATTAATTCTCAAGTTTTTGTTATTACAGATAATGTCTCATTAAAGTTAATAATAAAATAAGTAAGGAAAGGCCAAAGTCGTTCGGGGCCGACTATATGATACACTCCACTTTCTATTCGAATACAATTCAATTCGGTAAAAAAGTGAAAACGGGAAGAATTTTTGTATGTTTCCAGATAGACTAATATGACCTGGTCCAATTTGTCAAATCGAGTAGAATATTTGTATCGAGGCTATATACAAACATGGAATGAAGTGACTAACATTCACAATCAATTTGAAGAAATGCGGTGAAAATATGTGGTTTCTGGGGCGGAAAATGTCAATACGGAAGCGAAATTTGTATGGGAGCTATATAAAAAGTCTGAACCGATCTGACCCATTTTCTCCATGGCTGTTTCTTGTTGCAATATAAGATATTTTGCAAGATTTGAAGAAAATCTGTTAAAATATGTCGTTTATAGAGAGGAAAAAGTGAAATCGGGAGTGAAATTTGTATGAAAGCTATATATAAATGTGAACCGATCTGACCCATTTGCACCATGACTGCTTCTAGTACAAATATAAGATATTTCGCCTAATTTGAAGACAATCTGATACAATATGTGGTTTCTGAAGCGGAAAAAGTCAAATCGGTAGCAAAATTTTTATGGGAACTATATAAAAATCTGAACCGATCTGACCTATTTTCACCACAGGTGTTCCTCGTTTAAATATAAGATGTTTTGCCAATTTTGAAGACAATCTAATAAAATATGTGGTTTCTAGAGCGGAAAAAGTCAAATTGGGAGCGAAATTCGTATGGAGCTATATCTAAATCTGAACCGATTTTCTCCAAATTAAATAGCGTTTGTCCTTGTCCCGAAAAACTTCGCTGTGCAACGTTCTGGATCTGGCCACAATTGCGACCTCTATCGTGATTACAAGAATAGATGGACAGACAGACGGATTCAAAAGTGATTCTAAGTCTCGCCTTCTTTTGGGTGTTACAAACAAATGCACAAAGACATAATACTCTCGTGGAGTGTATAACTAGAATAACTGGCTATTCGGCTAAAAGTAGTCCAGTGAATAGATCTACTATTTAATGTGGCTGTTGTAAAATAGGTCTGTTTGACTCTATATCAATTTCAATAATTTATAGACAGTATCATTATGTCATTGCTCAAATAATGGCCAAGTCTATTACTTATATTATTTATTTATTTTGTCACTTAACGGACTTTGCAACAAAATAATCTATCTATACCCAGCAAAAAAAAAAAATAGAAATAGAAAATAGAAAGTACTGCGTCCTCAATTCAATTTTAAATTTTCAGTGGCGCAAAATAGTTTTTTTTTAATTTTTTCATTGCCTTAGAGAGACAATAGGATAGAGACAATTGTGTGCGAGGTACAAGAAGGGGCGTGTCAATTTCGCCCATCTTCGAACTTAAACAAAGTTTGGGTAAAATATTACGATGTGCAAAGTTTGAATCGATTCCTTAACTCCTTTCGAGGGTTATCGTGTACACCAGCCTGCCGTCCGTCATTCTATTGCCAGTTTTAATGTCGCATATAGTTCCTCTTGTCACGGATCCCTCTGCTAAGGTGAAATCTGCAAGGATTTCTTGGAATATTGTCTTCTTTGGGGTTAGTATCTTCTTCGAAATAATCGAGTAGCTTACAATATTGAACAAGTAAAGTAAATATCAACATGTGGCATAATGAATATTAACAAGTTGTATGAATGTAAATATAAACAAGTGGTTTGAAATTATACATTCATACATGTGTGTCGAATAAAATAGCAATAAAACTAATAATTTGTTTCAATATTCTAATATTTATATTTTCAAAAAGCTTAAATACCATAAATATTGGCAGATAGTGGGTGCTACGGTTGGTTGTATTTCCATTCTATTTTAATTGCAAAAGTAAAAATTTTTAAAATCCATTATCTCACGTACATAGTGTAAAAATAGCCTAACTCCATGATTCAACCAATTTTTGCCGTAGAAGAAAAAAGTACGAATTTGAAAAAATCTTTTTATTGTGCGTGTCTATGAAGTCAGAGGAATGTATACACCGAATTCCATGATTCTAGCTGCGGCAATTTAGTTGGCACCAAGTAGTACGACTTCTCTCTTTTTTTACGTGTCTACGCAATTCGAGGGATGTACACATCCAATTTCAGCATTATAGCTGTAGTCGTTTAGTTGGTACTATTTTTATCCCTCTGTATCCACTGTATCCATTGAAAGTACGAATTTGGAAAAAAAAACTTTATTTTTCGTGTCTACGCAGTTAGAGGAATGTATACTCCGAATTTCATGACTCATTACCTACCTATCATTACCTACTATCTATCATTTAGTTGGCACTATTTTTATCCCCTTTTTCCATTTGAACCCCAAAAAGTACGAATTGCGAAAAATCCTTCTAATTTACGTGCCTACGGAATCAGAGGAATGTATTTCATTATTCTAGGTGCAGTCGTTTGGTTGCTACCATTTTTATCCCTCTATTTCCATTTTATCCCTTAAAAGTACGAATTAAAAAAAAATAGTTTCATAGTATGTATCTACTAAACTAGAGTAATGTACACAGCGAATTTCGTGTTTCTAGCTGTTGTCGTTTGATATTTACCATTTTTATCCCTTTTTGCCCCATTGACTACGAATAAAAATCGTTTTATGGTGCATGTTTTTGTTATCGGGGGAGTACGCATACCAAATATCAAGTAAGTACAAGCAGACATATTGAAAAATACTCTAAAATATTAGGGGATATTATGTGTATTTTTAGTCGTTGTGAAGGAAAATTTTTTCCCTAGAGGTGGAGGGTATAAAAATCCACTTTGGTTGCGCGTCAACTTAATCAGAGTATTGTACATTCTGAATTTCACGTTGGTACCATTTTTAAACTTTTTTGCCCCACTTCTCACTTAAAAAATGCAAATTTCGGAAAATTTCGATATGTCGAGCATAAGAGTAATGTACACACCGAATATCACCATTCTAGCTTCAAAACTTTTGTTGGTATCTTTCTGTCCCATCTCCGCCTCAAATGTTGAAATTTCAGTCACAGAAGGGAAATTTAGTACTTTGATATTGAATCCACTGCAATTTTTGCTGGGAAATATTATTTTATTAATATTTAGCAGGGTGACAATAAAAGCTTACGCTATTTACTGTACTAAACTTTATTTGTAAATCTAATTATTAGAGTGTGTAAATAGCATAGCTAAGCTAGTCTTACTTTTATCCAGACATGACAGAAATCTTTAAATAGCGAATACCTCAGAACTGTTTATACAATTCAATAGGTGGATCGTTTTAATAGTTTCATCTTAATTATAGATTTGCTATTGTATGCAAAAGTAGCTGAATCAGCAGCTGTCTTATGGAAAAAGCCCCCCAGAGATGATAAGGTTCTATATAAAGGGTCCATTTGTTATTGTGGCTACTCGCATTCAGTGACTTTGTTTGAAGAAACGACAACAACATGCAGTTCTCGGTCATTTGCATATTGATTTTAAGTTGTCTGGCCTTAATGTGTAATGGCCAGTACGGTGGTGGCGGAGGACGATATGGTGGGGGAGGCGGTGGTCCCCTAGGAGGAGGTGGTGGTGGCGGCGGACGGCCTATTGGAGGCGGTGGTGGCGGCCGTTATGGTGGAGGTGGTGGTGGCGGCCGTTATGGTGGAGGTGGTGGTGACGTCCGATATGGTGGAGGTGGTGGTGGCGTCCGTTATGGTGGAGGTGGTGGTGGTGGCCGTCTCCGACCAGGCTAATTTCCTTGCACCCAATCATGGAATGTCAAACATTTAATATTTTGTCAACGCTGATTGATTGCACGCAAGTACATGTCACTACTTTCTTGTTTATAAAAAAATCGATTGATTTGCATAAAGAATCGGCTTTCTTTCTTTTTTGTTTACATGGGAGTAGAATTTCCAGGCCCTATGCTCTGCTGGGAGTAGAGGATAACAGAACTAGGTTTTCTGTATTTATCATTTTCCGTCAATCTACGAAAATGGAATTGATCGAATGTACAATTTCAGTCCATAAGGGCAGCACGAGCAAAGTCTTATGTGGTGGACCAAAGTACTATGAAGCCAGTCTATTGAAGTTGAGTAAAATTGAGATCAGCTGCACTATGGGACTTCTCTTAGCCATGCAAAATCTATAGTCCATAATCAAATTCCATCGGTCAAAATTCAATAAATTTTGTTATAGTAATAGTATTTGTACCCGATAGTATAGTTATTGTACCCGATTTTCTTTAAAATTGGCACAACATCTTACAATCCAACTAGAAACACCTATGCAAAAATTGGGTAAGATCGGTTCAGATTTAGATATAGCCCCCATACAAATGTCGCTCCCGATTTGACGTTTTCCGCTCTAGAAACCACATATTGTACCCGATTTTCTTTAAAATTGGCACAACATCTTATAATCCAACTAGAAACACCTATGCAACAACTGGGTAAGATCGGTTCAGATTTATATATAGCCCCCATACAAATGTCGCTCCCGATTTTACATTTTCCGCTCTAGAAACGACATATTGTACCCGATTTTCTTTAAATTTGGCACAACATCTTACAATCCAACTAGAAACACCTATGCAGATAGTTGGTAAGATCGGTTCAGATTTAGATATAGCCCCCATACAAATGTCGCTCCCGATTTTACATTTTCCGCTCTAGAAACGACATATTGTACCCGATTTTCTTTAAATTTGGCACAACAGCTTATAATCCAAGTAAAAAACCTATGATGAAAGTGGCTAAGATCGGTTCAGATTTAGATATAGCGCAAATACAAATGTTGCTCCCAAATGTTTAACCGATTTTGGCCATACTATACATATTATGTTTACCTATTTCGTTCCAGTTTTCAATATACCCACATACAAATGTCCTTTCCGATTTAACATTTTTTGTCATACACATACATTTACAGGATACAAAAATCCTTCCCGTTTTCACTTTTTCACCGAATTAAATTTTATTCGGATCGAAAGTGGAGTGTATCATAGAGTCGGCCCGCCCGACTTTAGCCTTTCCTTACTTGTTTTAATTTATTTTTTGTGCCATTTTTGTTTTGAGCTACAACAAATATTGATCCTCTGGTTTAATTGCCGCTTCACGTAAGCTGTACGTTGAATTGCCATGGATTTGTGACGACTGTAAACGCTGGAGGAAATGCAGTTCATTAAAATGGCTATTATTCAACAATTCAGTCATTGTTAAATTTATTTGGAAAATTCAAATGAAACTTTTCGTTGCAAAATTCAATGGTCGTCTGTCTTCTCAATACAATGCTCAATTCCCAACTAAAATTTGCCACAAATTGAAATGAAGTCGTGAGAAATTCGCTACATTCATTCAACGAAAATTAGTTTGCAATAAAACAATAGTCCAGCTTTCACAACACCTCCAGTATTTCGGAGATCAGTGTTGCTGTTAGAACAAGTTGAGGTAGCAAAAGGGAAACAAAAACCTGGCCTGGCAAAATGAAAAATATTACAATCATTTTGGCAATGTTTTTCATAAAACATACGCTGCAGGTAAATTGGAATTTGTTTATAAAATATCTGTAGTTAATACTGTTCCGTGCCCTACATTAATGTCAACCATAGCAATCCGATTCCACGGACACTTTATTGGAAATGGCTCGAGCCTCGGTGATTGATTGTTATGAGGATGAGGCCCAAACGAAGAAAATCGAAATAACCGATGGTAAGTAAGGCTTAAATTTGCAAAAAAACTCCACAAAATTCCGAAACTATATTTTATTATATTTTGTTTCCTTACCTCGTCTAGATGGTTTCCAGGACATTGCCAAGGGTTCACGCGATGCAGTGCGCAATGCCAAATGTATACGTTATTGCATCATGAAAAAGCATAATTTGGTAAGTATTCACATTTTTTCGTAAGTATTATCTCAGGAATTTGTATAGAACATCCCCGCTTTCTATTCCATAGTTTTCGCCAGACAATTCTCTGGACGAAACGGCTGTTATACCCTTCTTTACGTACCTCTTCAATAATGCCATCGACATTGGCCACCTTAAGGGTATCATTACAACTTGCAATGATGGCATTGCAGAGGAAACGGATCGCTGTGAGCGTTCCCATAAGGCAACCATGTGTATTTTACAGAGTCTGCATGATGGCGGTTTAAGGGATGTGTGAAAGCTAAAGCCAATCCCGATATAAGGCGAAAACCAAATGTGTGGGAGATTTTTTAATTTACCAGGAATTCACAAAAATCTCTTTATTATGTCAATCAAATGTAAATTAGGTTTTAATCACAATTGGGACCTCTCATAGCACCCAGACGATATAAAAACCCAATTATTTATTTGCACTTTATGCATTTGCCGAATAAAAAGTCAACTTTTGGCTAATGTCATTTATTGTTTTTTCTTTATTTATATTTTATATTTTTATTTATTTCAATTATAGTATTGCTATATGATTGTGACTGATAGACGGTAGTAAGATGAACGACTTAAATAACTAAAACATGGAGTGGATCAACGACCAACTTCAATGTTTAGATTATGGTTTCGTAATAATTTAATCATATTTCCAAAGTAGGAAGCGTCATTTGAGTTTAATCTAAGCATAAACGTGAAATAGGGCAAAAGGGATAAAAATGGAACCTATCAAACGACGAATTGAGTAAACACGTCAAATAAAATGTTTTATCCAATTTCATGCATCTAAGGGAGAAAAAGAAGAATGGGCGATAAAAATGGCACCAACCAAACGATGGAAAAAGGGATAAAATTGGTACCAATCAAACCGCTGCAGCTAGAATAATGGAAATCAGTGTATATTTCGATCTGGTTGCGTACATTCGAAATGTAATGCGATCTTTCGATACTAGTACTTTGAGGGTCAAAATGGGCATAAAGGGATAAAATTGGTGCTGACCAAATGGCTGCAGCTGGAAACATATCTCGGCGTGTATATTCCCCTGATTGTGTAGGTAGATTTAGGATATGGCTGCAGCTAGAATCATAAAGTTCTATATATACATTTTTATACCCTCCACCTAAGGATGGGGTATATTCACTTTGTCATTCCGTTTGTAACACCTTGAAATATTCAACGAAGACCCCATAAAGCATATATATTCTGGGTCGTGGTAAAATTCTAAGACGATTTAGCTATGTCCGTCTGTCTGTCTGTTGAAAGCACGCTAGCTTCCGCATGAAATGAACTATGAGGTTCAAATTTCTCCTAAATGTGTCTCATGGCTGCAGATCGGTGGGGATTGAAAGTGGGCGAAATCGGTCCAAAGAGGAGAATTTTTCCCTCACAAGGACTGAAAATATCTATAATAACCCCTAATATTTTAGAGTATTTAAGCATATTTTTTCTAATATGCTTGTACATTGATGTATGCGCATTCCCTCTATAACACAAACGTGCACCAGAAAGTAATTTTTATTCGTAGGGGTAAAATGGGACAAAAAGGGATAAAAATGGTACATATTAAACGACAACAGCTAGAAACACGAAATTCGGTGTGCACATTCCTCTAATTGAGTAGATACATAATATTAAAGTACTTTTTTCAAATTCGTACGTTTAAGGGGTAAAATGGGAATTGGGGGATAAAAATGGTACCAACCAAACGGCTGCACCTAGAATAATGAAATTCGGTGTATACATTCTTCTGATTGCGTAGACACGTAAAATAAATGGATTTTTCGAAATTCATACTTTTTGGGGTTAAAATGGAAAAAGGGGATAAAAATAGTACCAACCAAATGACCGCAGCTAGAGTCATGAAATTTGGAGTATACATTCCTCTGACTGCGTAGACACAAAAAATAAATGTTTTTTCCAAATTCGTACAAGGGATACAATGAGTACAGAGGGATAAAAATGGTACCAACTAAACGACTGCAGCTAGAATTATGAAATTCGGTGTGTACATCCCTCTAATTGCGTATACACGTAAACTAAAGAGATTTTGGAAAGTCGAACTCTTAAGGTGGTAAATTTCTTTTTTTATTTGAAAATACAGTCCTTCCGGTTAATAATGGAAAATAATTTCATTCAAATGGCTGCCTCGGCACCCCACAAATAATAGTCCAACGGTTGAATAGTTAAAAAAACATTAGATGGCAGACTCTTTATTATATTTAATTATAAAATCGTTTTGGTTTGGTTATTTTGAAAAAATATAGATTTTCCTGTAATGTTACTGCACTCCTACGAAAATCGACAGCCTCTGTGGAATCCATTGTGGAGGGTATATAAAGTTCAGCACGGCCGAACTTAACGCCGTTTTTACTTGTTTAACTTCGTAGAGGAGCGAAATAAAAGGTTTATTCCAAATTCGTACTTTTAGAGACAAATGGGTAAAACTGCTACGGCTGTAGATAGAATCGTAAAATTAGGTGTGTACATTCCTTTATGAACGCGAAAGATAAAAGATTTTCGAAAGTAGGATAAAAAATTAATGAAATTCGATATGTATAATGTGGAAGGTTGGAATTAAAAAAAAAAACATATTTTAACAGATTTTCTACAAATTTTACAAAACACCTTTTATATCAATTAGAATCACTTGTTGTTAAAGATGGCCAGATCTGTTCACATTTATATATAACTCCCATACAAAGCATTAATTTTAAAATAATACCAAAGTGTCTATCTACATAAAAGATTTTACTTTTGAGGCAATACTGCTTATCTACCATAGAATATCAAGAATTAAAAAAAAAACTTTTCCTAACTTCCTAACTTTAGTTAGGATGTTTGTTAGGCACATTTTTGTTAACACTGTAGAAGAATAAAAGCGTTTTTTCGCAAATACATAATTCTCTATTGATTTTATGAATCAATGCACACAAAAAATGCAGTTTTGCGTCTCGGACACAGAATTTTTAATTAGCGTAGCGTATACAATTACATTTAATACAATTAATTGCCAGAGCCATCTACCGAGAGGTAGTTGGGCAATTGCTGTACACCTTAGCTGCAACCAACAACTCTCTAAAATATGCAACAAAATTAACATTCACTTCTTATACTTGGATATAAACCGAATATATAAAGCCGAATCGAAGCACATGTTTCTGGCCTAAGCAGAAGGCGAATACATATATATTCACTAAACAAGTAGAATTATCATATTAAAAAAATAAATTATTTTCCAAATATTAACTTTGTGTTGTTTCGAAACAGCTGACTGCAGTGAAATGTTGCTAACACTCGATGGGGGATTTCGGTTTTTCTTTAAGCCCTGCTGGCTGGCGTATCGCAGCTAAAAGAAAAACAGCCTTAATATTGATATCAAAAATAAAAAATAATTAAATTTAATAAAAAAAAACTAAATTTTGTTTACTCATTTAAACTACAGTCGAAGTTAAATTGAGTAAAATTTGTAGACCCAATTTTAGTATGCTACTACAAAGTATTAGCTTACATGTGTGTGTAAGATATTTGGGTCATAAGAAAAAGATAATAATATTTTTAGCTCGATTTTCTAATTATTATACACTCCACGAGAGTATTATGTCTTTGTGCATTTGTTTGTAACATCCAAAAGGAAACGAGTTAGACTCATCGTTTATTACACAGGTCGGCTTAGAATCACTTTCTGAGTCGATTTAGCAATGTCCGTCTGTCCATCTATTGTTGTAATCAAATTACAGGTCGCAATTATAGTCCGAACTTAACAAAAATTGGCACAAATAAGTTTTGTGGATAAAGGACGAACGCTATTTATTTTGAGGCAAATCGGTTCAGATTTAGGTATAGCCCCCATACAAATGTCGCTCCCGATTTGACCTTTTCCGCTTTAGAAACCACCACACCATTGTAACCGATTTTCTTTCAAATTAGCACAACATCTTATAATCCAACCAGGTTTCAATATACCCCCCATACAAATGTCCTTTCCGATTTAGCATTTTTTGTCAAACACATACATTTACGAGATACAAAAAACCTTCCCGTTTTCACAGAATTGAATTGTATTCGGATAGAAAGTGGAGTTTATCGTAGAGTCGGCCCCGTCCGACTTTAGCCTTTCCTTACTTGTTTTTACAGTTAGATTACAAACAAAATTCTGAAAAAATATATTTAGATTTCTTATAAAATTCTAAAAAAGATTGTGACAAAAGTGTTACTTCAGTCAGATGTTATACAAATCTAAACAAATACAAATATTGAAAAAATAATTTTATAAATAAATAAATTGTTTTTCAAACCACGCTTATAAGGCAAGTCTACCAATTCGTTTACAGATCGAATTAATACTTCAAGTCAATTCAAAAAATAAATATTTTTATATCTATATTTTCAAAAAAGCTTAAATACCATAAATATTGGTAGGTAGTGGGTGCTACAGTTGGTTGTATTTCTATTCTATTTTAATTCCAAAAGTACACATTTTGAAAATCCATTATCTCACGTACATAGTGCAAAAGAACTTAACTTCATGATTCAACCAATTTTTGCCGTAACTGTTCGAATTTGGAAAAATATTTTTATTTTGCGTGTCTATGCAGTCAGAGGAATGTATACACCTAAATTCCATGATTCTAGCTGCGGCCATTTTGTTGGTACTATCTAAAATATCTTTATTTTACGTATATACGCAATTAGAGCGATGTACACACCGAATTTCATCATTCTAGCTGTATTCGTTTAGTTGGTACTATTTTTATCCCCTGTACCCATTGTATCCCTTGAAAGTACGAATTTAGGAAAAAACGTTTTATTTTTTGTGTCTACCCAGTCAGAGGAATGTATATTCCGAATTTCATGACTCTAGCTGCGGTCATTTTGTAGGTACTATTTTTATCCCCTTTTTCCATTTGAACCCCAAAAAGTACGATTTCGAAAATCCTTCTATTTTACGTATCTGCGCAATCAGAGAAATGTATAAACCGAATTTCATTATTCTAAGTGCAGCCGTTTGGTTGGTACCATTTTTATCCCTCTATTCCCATTTTATCCCTTAAAAGTACGAATTTGGAAAAAGTACTTTCATATTATGTATCTACTCAATTAGAGGAATGTACCCAGCGAATTTCGCGTGTCTAGCTCTTGTCGTTTAATAGGTACCATTTTTATCCCTTTTGCCCTTTTTGCCTACGAATAAAAATCGTATTATGGTGCATATTTTTGTTATCGGGGGAATGCGTATCCAATATCAAGTAAGTACAAGCAGACATATTGAAAAAATATGCTTAAATATTCTAAAATATTAGGGGTTATTATGGGGTTTTTCAGTCCTTGTGAGGGAAAAAATGTTCCCTTTGGGCCGATTTCGCCTAGTTTCAATCCCAACCGATCTACGACTATAAGACGTATTTATGCAAAATTTGGGCCTCCTTGCTCCTTTCGTTTAGATGCTAGAGTGCTTTCAACAGACGGACGGACGGACATGTCTAGATCGTCGTAGAATTTTATGACGATCAAGAATATATATACTTTATAGGGTCTCAGGTCGATATTTCAAGGTGTTACAAACGGAATGACAAAGTTAGTGTACCCCCATCCTGGAGGTGGAGGGTATAAAAATAATAATAACCCGGATTACAAAAGTGGTAATTTAATTTTGTTCACGTACATAGCCGGTAATAATTTAATTTTGTTCTTCTGATTCATTGTCAAAATTAAAGAATGGCGATTATTTTTTCAAAAAAAAAAATAAATTTTTGGAATTTATTTTCCACATTTTGGGTTTTCTGGATTTGTTATATGAGGTGTACCGACCGTTATACATTGTATTGGTGTTTCTTAGCTGTCTTTAGTTTGTGGCTAGTGTCACGTTCCTCTTTCGATGGACAGACAGATGGCCATAGCTAAATCGATTCATAAAGTGATTATAAATCGATGTTTATAACAAACGATTTCGCTCCCTTTAGGGAGCCAAAATGCCGCGTCTGGAGTACAAATGGTGCATATAAAACGCTTATTTATCCATGCAAGGCACAAATTCAGTTTTGACAACATTGCCAAGACATTTTGTTTCCGAGGCAACCCAAATTGGATCCCCACTGTGCAGGCCCCATCACACGTAAAGGGTCCTGCTGTCGCGCTTAACTTATGTCTGTATTAAAATTCAAAGAAAATCGTTTAAGTCATTTAGTGTGCCGTGCTGGTTGGGTTGATAGTGGCCAGACGGTGTCGGTAATTGGATAGGTTGCTGGGGAGGAGGTGGCCGTTAAGTCATTTGTGCGTGCTCTTTAACACAGTGCGACAAAAAAACAACGGAAATATAAATACCTGGGAAGTGATAATATTTTACTTTTAGGTGTCGTCGAAAAAAACTAGAATCTGTTTCTGAAAATCATCAAAATGTTGTACAAAAATATTTGCCATACAATTCTACTCTACGTCTCTGAATACACACAAACTCAAAACTCATCCTTGTCCTTGTCCTCCTTGTCTAATTTCAATTTTTTACAGAACTCAAAAATGTTTACTATAACAAAAAAAAAAATAATTTTGGCCCATGGATTTTGATTTTGAACCACTGTGCAATGCCGGTTTCCTTTTTCAAGTAATGAATTTCTATGCTTTTGTAGATAAATTTTCATTCCCAGTTAAAATCAAATATTTGATATTTTGCAAAATACTTCGAATATCCCCACAAAATCCCCGAAATATTTTATGAAATCCCCTGTCCCCATTTACATTTTTCGTCCTTTTGACCATCATAAAATCCCCATGGTTGGGGACAAATCCCCACATCTGGCAAGCCTGACTTGTAGACGCACAAAATAAAAGGCTTTCTCCAAATTCGTAATTTTAGGGCAAAAATGGGTAACATGCAGCTAGAATCGTAAAATTAGGTGTGTACATAATTGATTTTCGAAATTCGTATTTTTAGGATAAAAATTGAACGAAATTCGATATGTAAGTCTTGAAATTAAAGTGGGAAAACTTTCTACCCTAACAACGAATGAAAATACCCGCAGTCATATTTAATATGTACGGTATTTATGAACAGTTCGTTGAAGATTGCTGTCTTTATGAAGTTAGAAGCAAAAAACATATTTGTAGACATGTCCCATAAGTGGGTGTGGTTTTTAAAATTAATGAATTAATGTTAATTCAAAATTGTTATATTGAAACATCTTAATTTATTTAACAAATATCGCTAATATTTTACTGCAGATATACGTGAAGTCGGTTGCCTCTAATCTGCCGATAATACTGTAGAATGCAATCCATGGCGGAGGGTATATAAGCTTCGGCCCGACCGAACTTTAAGTCTTTTTATTTGTGTTAATTCATTTATAAACATTTTTGTGTTGATGTTATGCCTGAATGCACACAAAACAGTACATTCAACAGTATTATCAGCATATTAGAGGCTGACGACATTCAATAGAAGTGCTCTACCATATTAAGAAAATTGTGATGCTTCATTATTATGGCTGTTTTTCTTTAAGACTGGATAACTAAGCTGTGATAACAAAAATCTAAATAAAATGTTAAAATTTCACACAAAATAAAAAATTATTTTTTAAAATTGTCGCCAAAAGCAATGTCAATGTGTGTGTGAAAACAAATTTTGAAAAAATAATTTTGTGTTAAAAATGCATGACTTAGCCTTGATATTTATCAAGTGTAAGTCAAAATGATAGCTATCGAGGCTAAGTCCAATAAAGTCGACACAAAATATTTTTTTGAAAATTTCTTTTGATACATATATTTATATTGTAGTTGGGGGACAATGTGAAAACATAATTTTTTATTTTGAACGAAAGATTAAATTTTTATTAAAGTTTTTGTTATCGCAGCTTGTTATCCCAGCTTAAAGAAAAACAGGCCTATTATAATGTTAATACTCATCTAGTATATATAAATATATAACTCAAAGTGAATATTAGGCAGCAATCTTCAAAAATTGGTCTTAAGGTAGAAACAATTTCCCTCACACTCGATTTTCCCAATTTGCAATTTCATGATTTCAGATGCAGCCTAAATGTTTGTACCATGTTGATAGGAAAAGTTCTAATATTGAAGATAAATTTAGATAAGCTCGTACCTCTTTTTTCCATGCTTTATATAAGGTTACTTTCTATATATGTTTGTGTGCCACAAAATTTGAAATCAATTTTTGAAAGCTTTTTTCTCAACCAATTTTGCTCAAATTTTGCACACTTAATCATTTTCGATGACAATACAAGGAAATGGAAAAATTTGACCAATTGGACAAAGGGGCGTGGCACCTCCCATACGAAGTTAAAACCTATTATTGAATATTGTCAGTTCTATGACACCTAGAATGCTGAAATTTTGTGTAAGTGCATCTAGCATCAATTCGCATAGTTGTGCCAAAAATGGGCGGTATTGGAAAAGTGGGCGTGGCATCTCCCATACGAAGTTAAAACCTATTATTGAATATTGTCAGTTCTATGACACCTAGAGTGCTGAAATTTTGTGTAAGTGCATATACCATCAATGTGCATAGTTGTGCCAAAAAGGGGCGGTATTGGAAAAGTGGGCGTGGCACCTCCCATACGAAGTTAAAACCTATTATCGAATATTGTCAGTTCTATGACACCTAGAGTGCTGTAATTTTGTGTAAGTGCATCTAGCATCAATGTGCATAGTTGTGCCAAAAATGGGCGGTATTGGAAAAGTGGGCGTGGAACCTCCCATACGAAGTTAAAACCTATTATTGAATATTGTCAGTTCTATGACACCTAGAGTGCTGAAATTTTGTGTAAGTGCATCTAGCATCAATTCGCATAGTTGTGCCAAAAAGGGGCGGTATTGGAAAAGTGGGCGTGGCACCTCCCATACGAAGTTAAAACCTATTATTGAATATTGTCAGTTCTATGACACCTAGAGTGCTGAAATTTTGTGTAAGTGCATCTAGCATCAATTCGCATAGTTGTGCCAAAAATGGGCGGTATTGGAAAAGTGGGCGTGGCACCTCCCATACGAAGTTAAAACCTATTATTGAATATAGTCAGTTCTATGACACCTAGAGTGCTGTAATTTTGTGTAAGTGCATCTAGCATCAATGTGCATAGTTGTGCCAAAAATGGGCGGTATTGGAAAAGTGGGCGTGGCACCTCCCATACGAAGTTAAAACCTATTATTGAATATTGTCAGTTCTATGACACCTAGAGTGCTGAAATTTTGTGTAAGTGCATCTACCATCAATGTGCGTAGTTCTGCCAAAAATGGGCGGTATTGGAATAGTGGGCGTACCACCTCCCATACGAAGTTAAAACATATTATCGAATAGTGTCAGTTCTATGACACGTATAGTGCTCAAATTTTGTGTAAGTGCATCTAGCATCAATGTGCGTAGTTGCGCCTAAAATGGGCGGTAATGCAAAAGTGGGCGTGGCACCTCCCATATGAAGTTAAAACCAAAATTACACCTACTGTAATTTTGTGTAAGTGCATCTAGCATTAATGTGCGTAATTGTGACAAATGTGGGCGTGGCACCTCCCATACGAAGTTAAAACCCATTTTCGAATATATGCCGTTCTATGGCAGATAAAAAACTGAAATTTTGCAGTAATTTTTCCTTCTACAAAAGATAACTAAAAAGAATTTCTAGGCCCAATAGAATTCTGCTTGCATAAAGCATGGATTTGAAAAAAAAAATTTTTTTTGATTTACTAGTTTCGGCTACAGACAAAGTGAGCGAAAAGAACAAATTTCAAATATTCGTAATGTTTAGGGTCCATGTCTAATTTCATGATTCTAGGTACATCCGTTTACCGATTTATTCTTTTTCATTTTAACCTTTTAAAAGTACGAATTTGAAGAAATACCCATATTTTGCGTGTCTACGAAGACGGAGGAGTGTAAACAACCAACATCTTAATTCTAGCTACAGCTGTTTGCTTGGTACCAATTTTATCCCGTTTTGATCCTAAAGGTACGAATATCGAAATATATAGTTATTTTTCGCATTTACACAGTGAGAGCAAGTACACACCGAATTTCACTATTCTGACTGCAGCCTTTTGCTTGGTACCTTTTTCATCCCCTTTGCCACATTTTCTGCCTAAAAGTACAAATTTCGATATATTCCTTAATGTTTCACGTCTACACAGTCAGATGAATGCATACGTTGAATTTCATGAATTCAACTTCAGCGGTTTGGTTGGTACCATTTTTATCCCTCTTTTTCAATTGTGTCCCTTAAAAGTACGAATTTTGAAAAATCCTCCTTTTTACGTATCTACGCAATTAGAGGGATGTGCATTCCGAATTTCATCTTTCTAGCTGTTGTCGTATCATTGGTACCATTTTTATCCCTTTTTGTCCCATTTTGCCCGCTAAAACTTTTATTTATTTTGTGGTGCTTTTAGACTACAAGAGAAGTGTACGCAACAAAATTCAAGTGCATATAAAGCAGAAATTAAAAAAATGCTTAAATAATCAAAATATTAGGGACTATTAGCGAAAAATGTTTCCCTTTGGGCTGATTTCGTTCACTTTCAATCCCAACGATGAATATTTCAAGGTGTTACAAACGGAATGACAAAGTGAATATACCACCATCCTTAGGTGGTGGGTATAAAAATATTTTTTTAGGTCTCGGAAAAAAATATTTACACGCAAACCAGTGTATTTATCCGTAAGTCAAGATTTTGTGGGTGTCTCACATACAGACTCTTGTATGACTGAACAAAACCCAACATGAACAAGTAAGGAAAGGCTAAAGTCGCGCAGGGCCGACTATATGATACACTCCACTTTCTATCCGAATACAATTCGGTAAAAAATTTAAAACGGGAAGGATTTTTGTATGCTTCCTAATCATAGGCTAATATGACCTGATCCAATTTGTCAAATCGAGAAGAAAATTTGTATCGGGGCTATATCCAAACATGGAATTATGTGACCCACTTAGACAATAGATTCTTCTATATAAATCTGAATCGATCTGACCTATTTTTCACCACAGGCGTTCCTAGTTTAAATATAAGATATTTTGGCAATTTTGTAGACAATCTAATAAAATATGTGGTTTCTAGAGCGGAAAAAGTCTAAGTGGGAGCGAAATTCGTATGGGAGCTTTATATATAATTATGTATATATAAATCTGAACCGATCTTACCCATTTTAACCATGGGTGTTTCTAGTGGAAACATAACATATTTTGCGAAATTTAAAGAAGATCTGTTAAAATATGTGATATCTAGCGTGAAAAGAGTCAAATCGGGAGTGAAATTCGTATGGGGACTATTTCTAAATCTGAACCGATTTTCTTTAAATTCAATAGAGTTCGTCCTTGTCCCGAAAAACGTCGTTCTGCAAAGTTTCATTTGGTTCTGTCCACAATTGCGACTTGTATCGTGATTACAAGAATAGATGGACGGACATTACTAAATCGATTCAAAAAGTGATTCTAAGTCGATCGGTATAATTAACAATGGCTCTATCTCGCTTCCTTTTGGGTATTGCAAACAAATGCACTAAGATATAATACTCTCCTGGAGTGTATAAAAATACCATTAGGTATTTTGCTTTGTTGCACAGTGTAATTATTGCCACCCCCCCCATCCCCCCCCCTAATCACGTTCTGTTCAACAATTAACTTCTCGTGTTTTTTGGGGGACGACGACGATTTTTCTGGATGATGTTACAATTAACGCAACAATACTACGCAATGACTAATGTCATCAGTCTATCCTTTGCTGCGCACATCAATAGTGTCGTCATAAGTAATTTGCCTCACAGTTGCCGAATATTGATGTGTACTCATTTGTGACTCTCTTAACATCTGCCATTAAGAGCGGTGCATCCAGTGATTCATCTCTCTTAACTTTTTTGGAATGAAAACAGGTTGAAAAGTTTCGTTGAGTTGCCGTGACTTAAATATACCCTCATCTGATTTTATGAATGAATGATTTATATTAGGTATGAGAGGTAGAAATATTGGTAGTTCTAATTATACATATTTGTAGATATAGGATTCTTAATTATTCCAGAGAAATCGTGTACTTTGTGTGGGACTCTGTCCAAGGAGTGTCCATACAAAGACTATAGAACATTATCGAATGTACATTCATAAAGAATTCCCATCGTCCGTTTAGAAGTTATAAAGACTTCAATATAAACTGGGATAGGGAAATTAGTATTCATGTCATTGCATTGATATCACAACTGCAACAAAAATTCAAAACGGTGCCTTAAGGCAATACTTCGTGAGTGTTTGAGTTCTAAAAAATTATTTTTGTCGCTATTGATGCATACTGATTCATAAAATCAATATTTTTTGCTAAAATTCCAATTTTTTGTCGGAGGTACCTTTAGTATTTGTACTATCGTTTTGTTAGTATAAGTTCGTTCATACCGGGTTATACGTTAAACAGAAGATAGGAGTAATGACAACAAATGTCCTTGACGTAGAAGCAGTGGTTTGGGAGCAGTGAACAAAAACAATTATTTTTTCTTAGTTTTTTCGTTTGCATTTTTTTGGTCTGTAATCAATATTTGATTTGACCTGGGATTTGTATTTACAAATGGCATGGTGACATTTATTACTTGGCTGCAGACTACCACGATCATGATTTCGACCATGTCAAAAGTCTTTTCAAGTGGCTTCGCAGCGACTTTTCAACATCAAACCCGGCCTCTATAAGGAGATGATTCTCACAAACGAACGAGAAGCACAACTCACTTGCCGAATTTGCGTTTAAAAAATCGCACCAAGTAATAAAGCACACATGCCATCTTACAAACATCTCATTGAGTTGCATATGTATATATGCAGGTATAGTTACCCAGCAACACTTCTGCCGTGCCAACGCTCATTTGTCTTAGTTTTTTCGTTTGCATTTTTTTGGTCTGTAATCAATATTTGATTTGAACTGGGATATTGACCTGGCTCAAGACCATTTTGCTTCTATATTTAATAGAATGCAAATTTATTTACAAATGGCATGGTGACATTTATTACTTGGCTGCAGACTACCAATTTGTAAATAAATTTGCATTCTATTAAATATAGAAGCAAAATGGTCTTGAGCCAGGACAGAACCGATCTATAACTATTAGACGTATTCTGTGACAATTTTGACATCATGGCTCCTTTCGTTTATATGCCAGTGTGCTTTCAACAGACGGACAGACAGACGGATGGACGGACGGAAATGACTAGGTCGTCTTAGCTCCGGCCGAAGACCGTCAAAAATTTACTCTGCGTAGCCGGCTTTGGACGTATCCCATAGGAGAAAATCAACGCGGCAAACCTTTACCTTTAGGAGATAATCTTTAAGCAAAGCCAAAGGCCGCCAACGCAGGAACATTCAGGGGACATTCATAGTTTTTCAAAATTAGGCCATTATTAATTTTTCTTAAAATGAAAAATGATTTCAATTTAAAGTTGCAAAAAGAAAGCCTCAATCCAAATTTACTTGTTGTTGTGGTCAATCCAACTTTTTGCGATCATTTTTATACCCTCCGCTTAAGGATGGGGGTTTATTCACTTTGTCATTCCGTGTGTAACACCTTAAAATATTCATCGGAGACTATATTCTGGGTCGTCGTAAAATTCTAAGAGGATCTAGTCATGTCCGTCTGTCTGTTGAAAACACGCTAGTCGCTGAACGAAATGAGCTAGGAAGTTCACATTTACTCTAAATGTGTCTGCAGGTCGGTTGGGATTGAAAGTGGGCCAAATCGGCCCAGAGGGAAAATTTTTTCCCTAACAAGGACTGAAATTGCCCTTAATATTTAGACTATTTAAGCAATTTCTTTTCTGGAAAATTTCTGCGTATATGCCCTTGAAATTTCCTCTTGTTTTAGCGGGCGAAATGGGATAAAAATGGTACCAATGATACGACAACAGCTAGAAACATGAATTTTGGAATGTATATCGATCTAATTGCGTAGATACGCAAAAGAAGAGCGATTTTTCAAAATTCGTACTTTTAAGGGATACAATTGGAAAACAGGGATAAAAATGGTACCAACCAAACCACTGAAGTTGAAATCATGAAATTTAATGTATACATTCACCTGACTGTGAATACGGGAAACAATAAGGAATTTTTCGAAATTTGTAGTTTTAGACGGAAAATGGGGTGAATGGGGATAAAAATGGTACCACCCAAGCGGCTGCAGCTATAATAAAGAAATTCGGTGTATACATTTCTATTTATTTCTCTACATTTCGTTTATTCAAATGAGCCCAAAATAATATCAAAAAATAGTTTTTTTCAAATAATCGATTTTAATCAAGCTAGTTATCGAATTTTCTATGAAATACAGGTTTTTCTGATATTTATTTTATTATATATTTTTTCTGACATTTACTCGAAAGCTATCGAAACATTTTACAACATTTTTTCTCGTTTCTTTTGTTATTGAAATTAACAAAAAATAAAAAATGGATTTTTCAAAAAAATCGATTTTTTGATAAATTGATTTTTCATGGAGATAGTTATCGAAAAATATTTTTTTCCGTTTTTTTAATATCGAGCACATTTTACAAAAATTTCAATACTTTTATCAATTTTTTTTAAATTTAAAAAAGAAATTCGGTGTATACATTTCTCTTTATTTCTCTACATATCGTTTATTCAAATGAGCCCAAAATAATATCAAAAAATAGTTTTTTTCAAATAATCGATTTTAATCAATTTTTCTAATATTTATTTTATTATTTATTTTTTCTGATATTTACTCGAAAGTTATCGAAAAATTTTACAACATTTTTTCTCGTTTTTGTTTTTTTTTGTTATTGAAATTAACAAAAAATAAAAAATGGATTTTTCAAAAAAAATCAATTTTTTGATAAATTTATTTTTCATGGAGATAGTTATCGAAAAATATTTTTTTCGTTTTTTAATATCGCGCACATTTTACAAAAAATTCAATACTTTTTTAATTTTTTTAAATTTAACGCACTATAACTCGATAGCTAAGCGAGATATCGATAACATGCCCCATATTTTCTTTTTATTTCAAGGTAATACTCTTGCCGTCTTGTATGGACAAAAAAAAATATTCTGCCCAAGATTCTTAAAGTTGAAAATTATTCCTGCCCCACATTAGACTTTTTTCTCCCTATCCTACCCTGTAGGGTGAGGGTACGCACAAGTGAAATCATTCAAGCTTAAAAGTTCGCCATTCGCCAACCAGCAGTGTTAGTGGACAAACAACTCTTGACACGTTAACATGACATCAAAGCTGTGCCTACTGTTCTGCTGTGGAATCGTACTGAGTCTCATACTAATGAGTTCAGGTAAGACGCAATAATGCAGAAAGTGTTGCGAATAACAAGTGAAAGGAAAATTTTCGCCGAAAAAATTAACACTATTAAAAATAATAATAATTCCAGCTCAAGGCCAAGGTGGCTGGGGTGGTAGTAATGGCCAGCCAGGTCAGCCAGGACAATCGGGCGGTGGTGGCGATAATTACAATGAAGGCCAGGGTGGTGCCCCAGGCGCTCCTGGAGGCCAAGGAGGTTCTCCGGGCGCTTCCGGCGGCCACGGAGGTTCTCCGGGCTCCCCTGGTGGCTCCGGCCAGCATGGCTATACAGATTATAGAAATTCTTCACCGTCTTACGCTTTGTCATCGGCTGCCTTTTATCTGTTCGCTCTGCTTTCTTTGGGCCTTGTGTTGCGGTCCAACTGAAATGTGTCCTCGATCCGTGAGATGACTGCAGGACTGAGGAGGAGCACTTTTAATTGTATTTATTTTTCACATGTTTGTAATTATTTTTAAATGCTGTAAGTATTTTTTTGTTTCAATAAGCAACGACAGTTTTTCGATTTCATTTTATTTTAATAAATGTTCTTGTATTTTTTACATTTCTGAAATTTTATTTAATTTTACTCACATTAATTTTACTTTACTTTTTTAAAAATATACTTGGCGCATATGATGGTCGAACCAAAATTCACCACATTTTGGGACAGCCTTGGACGGCATTTGTGCAATAAAGTGTGGCCAACCAAACAAAGAAAACGATTTGGAAGCTAAAAATTTAGGGTTATATGTCATTGTTGAGCAAAAACGTATCACAATTTGGCGTGGCTATTGGGCTGACTTCCCACTGTGCAACAAAAAAAATAAACATTTTGTGTCCGAACCATAATTTTTTATGGATATTTATTTTTATTTGTTTTTTTTTTTTATTAAAATAAAAATTTTCGCCGAAGGTAGCTTTAATATTTTTACTTCCATTTTTGATTTATAGGTTCGATCACATCTGTTTATATATTCGATTAAAGGTAATTATGATGGCTACAAATGTTATGAATTGCAATTTCACATAAAACCAGTCTTATTTAAAAACAAAAATTTTTTAAAAAATGGAAAATAATCGAAAAAATATATTTTGTTTTATTTTTTAATTTCCTTATCATAAATCAGCCATTTTTTTTCAAAATGCTACTGAAAATTGTGAATGTGAAAAATGCATATGTGAAGCCGGGGAGGTAATTTGTAACGTGGTTTTCTCGTTGGCTGAGGTAAGCTCAATCGCATCCAGGGTCGTCATAAGGACCCATAAAACCATACGAAATAATAACACAAGTAGTTATCCCTTCCACGGGCAATAATACAATTCGGTTCTTTATTGATGTAAAACTATGTTATAATCTACTTGTGAAAATGCAAATATTAATAAATATATTTCATTGAAAGTGATTCGTATTGGATATTGGCTCGCCTCTACAGGCTGAGTGGATAGTCGATTTAAGTTGATCGGGAACTCTCGTAACTCTCTTTAGCAGTCACAGCGGCAGAATATCGGAAACGAGGGATTTGTAGTAGTAGATTCTGATTCGGTAGCAGTAGATTCGGCGTCTGATGAAGATAGAATCGGGTTTCGGTAGTAAACGTGGCTAGTTCGGCCGTATACTCGGTTTCTCAGGTTCGATAGTAAAGTCGGCTGGTTCAGGTTCGGTAATAATCGGCTTCTTCAGGTTCGGGTTGACTCGTTCTTCATTACAAACTAAATATCTATTTACATTCTACTAATCTAACTACTGGTTGAACAGTGAACCGAAGTTCCTGCGTTTGAACAGTGGACCGAAATCCCTGTGTTTGAACAGTGGACCGAAATCCCTGTGTTTGAACATTGAACCGAAGTTCCTGTGTTTGAACAGTGGACCGAAGTCCCTGTGTTTGAACAGTGGACCGAAGTCCCTGTGTTTGAACAGTGGACCGAAGTCCCTGTGTTTGAACAGTGAACCGAAGTTCCTGTGTTTGAACAGTGGACCGAAGTCTCTGTGTTGGAACAGTGGACCGAAGTCCCTGTGTTGGAACAGTGGACCGAAGTCCCTGTGTTTGAACAGTGGACCGAAGTCCCTGTGTTTGAACAGTGGACCGAAGTCCCTGTGTTGAACAGTGAACCGAAGTTCCTGAGTTTGAACAATGGACCAAAGTCCCTGTGGTACAATTTATGTTTGGTAATAACCGACTACTTTAGGTTCGGTAATGATCGGCTACTTCATGCTCGGGTTGACTCGAACTAGTTTTCTAAACTACTAATCTAACTAATGGTTGAACAGTGAACCGAAGTTCCTGTGTTTGAACAGTGGACCGAAGTCCCTGTAGTACAATTTATTTGCCCGAAGGCGGTAAAATGTGAGCAAGACAGCAAGACTTATTAAAAGTCAAGCAGACCGTTGTGACACGCTGTTTCAAACAAAATCAATTTTAGCTTTTTCCATCGCCAAATAATATCAAAATGGCTACACATTTCAGATCAAAATATGATACGAATTAATATAAAAACCAGTAAGGAAAGGCTAAAGTCGGGCGGGGCCGACTCTATGATACACTCCACTTTCAATCCGAATACAATTCAATTCGGTGAAAAAGTGAAAACGGGAAGGTTTTTTGTATCCTGTAAATGTATGTGTTTGACAAAAAATTTTATATCGGAAAGGACATTTGTATGAGGATATATTGAAACCTGGAACGAAATAGGTGAAATATAAAATGTATAGCTTGGCCAAAATCGGTTAAACTTATGGGAGCAACATTTGAATTTGGGCTATATTTAAATCTGAACCGATCTTACCCACTTTCACCATAGTTTTGTTTAGTCAGATTATAAGATGTTGTGCGAAATTTAAAGAAAGTCGAGCACAATATGCGGCAAAAGTCAAATCGGGAGCGACATTTGTATGGGGCCTATATCTAAATCTGAACCGATCTTACCCAATTTCTGCATAGTGTTTCTACTTGAATTATAAGACGTTGTCCCAAATTTAAAGAAAATCGGGTACAATAAATGGTTTTTAGAGCGCAAAATTCAAATCGGGAGCGAAATTTGTATGGGGCCTATATCTAAATCTGAACCGATCTTGCCCGCTTTAGCCACAGGTGTTTCTAGTTAGATTATAAGATGTTGTGCCAAATTTAAAGAAAATCGATTAGAATATGTGGCATTTAAAGCGGAAAAAGTCAAATCGGGAGCGACATTTATATGGGGGCTATATCTAAATCTAAACCGATCTTACCCAATTTCTGCATAGGTGTTTCTAGTAAGATTATAAGATGTTGTGCCAAATTTAAAGAAAATCGATTAGAATATGTGGCATTTAAAGCGGAAAAAGTCAAATCGGGAGCGACATTTATATGGGGGCTATATCTAAATCTGAACCGATCTTACCCAATTTCTGCATAGGTGTTTCTAGTAAGATTATAAGATGTTGTGCCAAATTTAAAGAAAATCGAGTACAATATGTGGTTTCTACAGAGGAAAATGTCAAATCGGGAACGACATTTGTATGGGGGCTATATCTAAATCTGAACCGATTTGACCTATTTTCACCATAGATGTTCTTAGTTTAAATATAAGATTTTTTGCCAAATCTGAAGACAATCTGATACAATATGTGGTTTCTAGAGCGGAAAAAGTCAAATCGGGAGCGAAATTTGTATGGGAGCTATATATAAATCTGAACCGATCTGACCGATATTCACCATGGGTGTTTCTAGTGGAAATAGAAGATGTTTTACCAAATCTGAAGACAATCTGATACAATATGTGGTTTCTAGAGCGGAAAATGTCAAATCGGGAACGACATTTGTATGTGAGCTATATCTAAATCTGAACCGATTTGACCTATTTCACCATAGATGTTCTTAGTTTAAATATAAGATTTTTTGCCAAATCTGAAGACAATCTGATACAATATGTGGTTTCTAGAGCGGAAAAAGTCAAATCGGGAGCGAAATTTGTATGGGAGCTATATATAAATCTGAACAGATCTGTCCGATATTCACCATGGGAGTATCTAGTGGGAATATAAGATGTTTTAATAAATCTGAAGACAATCTGATACAATATGTGGTTTCTAGAGCGGAAAAAGTCTAATCGGGAGCGAAATTTGTATGGGAGCTATATATAAATCTGAACCGATCTGACCGATATTCACCATGGGTGTTTCTAGTGGAAATATAAGATGTTTTACCAAATCTGAAGGCAATCTGATACATTATGTGGTTTCTAGAGCGGAAAAAGTCAAATCGGGAGCGAAATTTGTATGGGAGCTATATATAAATCTGAACCGATCTGACCGATATTCACCATGGGTATTTCTACTGGAAATAGAAGATGTTTTACGAAATCTGAAGACAATCTGATACATTATGTGGTCTCTAGAGCGGAAAAAGTCAAATCGGGAGCGAAATTTGTATGGGAGCTATATATAAATCTGAATAGATCTGTCCGATATTCACCATGGGTGTTTCTAGTGGAAATATAAGATGTTTTACCAAATCTGAAGACAATCTGATACATTATGTGGTTTCTAGAGCGGAAAAAGTCAAATCGGGAGCGAAATTTGTATGGGAGCTATATATAAATCTGAACAGATCTGTCCGATATTCACCATGGGAGTTTCTAATGGGAATATAAGATGTTTTACCAAATCTGAAGACAATCTGATACATTATGTGGTTTCTAGAGCGGAAAAAGTCAAATCGGGAGCGAAATTTGTATGGGAGCTATAAATAAATCTGAACAGATCTGTCCGATATTCACCATGGGAGTTTCTAGTGGGAATATAAGATGTTTTACCAAATCTTAAGACAATATGATACAATATGTGGTTTCTAGAGAGAAATTTGTATGGGAGCTATATATAAATCTGAACCGATCTAACACATTTTTACCACAGGTGTTTCTAGTTACAATATAAGATGTTTTGCCAATTTTAAAGAAAATCTGTCGTAATATGTGGTATCTAGAGTGAAAATAGTCAAATCGGGAGTGAAATTCGTATGGGGGCTATATCTAAATCTGAACCGATTTTCTTCAAATTAAATAGCGTTCGTCCTTATCCCGAAAAACATCGTTGTGCAAAGTTTCATTTGGTTCTGTTTACAATTGCGACCTGTATCGTGATTACAAGATTAGATGGACGGACGGACGGACGGACGGACGGACGGACGGACAGACAGACGGACATTGCTAAATCGACTCAGAAAGTGATTCTAAGACGATCGGTATAATTAACAATGGGTCTATCTCGTTTCCTTTTGGGTGTTACAAACAAATGCACAAAGACATAATACTCTCGTGGAGTGTATAATAAATAGCATTTGTAATCCAATCAGTGTTTTTATACCCTACACCTAACGATGGGGGTATATTCATTTTGTCATGCCGTTTGTAACACCTTGATATATTCACTGGAGACCATATGAAGTATATATATTCTGGGTCGTGGTAAAATTCTAAGAAGATTCTAAGACCGATTTCCGTCCGTCCGTCAATCCGTCTGTTGAAAGCACGCTAATATCTGAACGAAGGGAGCTAGGACGTCAAAATGTTGCATAAATGTGTCTTATAGTCGTAGATCGGTTGGGATTGCAACTGGGCGAAATCGGTCCAAAGGGAAACATTTTTCCCTCACAAGGACTGAAAATACCCATAATAATCCCTTATATTCTACTGTATCTAGGCATGTTTTTTCAATATTGTACTTATTTGATATTGGGTATGCACATTCCCCCTATAACAAAAAGGTGTTCCAAAAAGAGCTTCTGATTCGTAGGGTGCAAAAAGGGGATACAAATGGTACCTATTAAACGGCTGCACCTAGATTAATGAAATTCGGTGTGCACGTTCCTTTAATTGAGTAGATACATAATGTAAAAGTATTTTTTTTTTTTCAAAATTCGTGCTTTTAAGGGGTAAAATGGGAATAGAGGGTTAAAAATGGTACCAACCAAACTGCTGCACCTATAATAATGAAATTCGGTGTATACATTCCTCTGAGTGCGTAGACACGTAAATTAAACGGATTTTTCGAAATTCGTACTTTTTGGGGCTAAAATGGAAAAAGGGGATAAAATAGTACCAATCAAATGGCCGCAGCTAGAAGCATGAAATTCGAAATATACATTCCTCTGACTGTGTAGACACGAAAATAAAAATATTTTTTTTTTGGTTTGGCTATATTAAAAAAATATATTTTCTGTAATATTACTGCACTTCTACGAAAATCGACAGCCTATGTAGAATGCAATCCATGGTATATAAAGTTCGGCCCGGCCGAACTTAACGCCCTTTTTTTCTTGTTTCCTCTGAGTCATATTACTTAAACTTGTTTGAAACATCATACAAATTTGAGTTTGTAAAGATAAAGTCATAATTTAGCACATTGTCAATGAAATCATCAAATTAACCATCGCAGTTAAAACAAACAGGCTTAGCTTCCTGTTCACTGCAACAATGTGTTCATTGACTGCGTAAAGCATGTTTGGAAATGATCATCTTGGTATATTAAATTAATGACACACAGTGGTTCAGAATCGTAAAACAGAACAATGATTACACACTACAAAACACCTGGGAAGTGATACATTTTTTTCTTGTAGGCTGTGTCGAGTAAAAAGGAGACTATATAGAGAGCTTCATTAATATAACGTTTCATTAAATTAACAAGTAAAAACGGCGTTAAGTTCGGCCGGGTCAAACTTTTTATACCCTCCACCATGGATTGCATTCCACAGACGCTGTCGATTTTCGTAGAAAATATAAATTTTTTTAATATAGCCAAACCAAAACAAATACAAATATTGAAAAAAATAATTTTATAATTTTTATACCGAAATAATACTTCAAGTCAATTCAAAAACTTAATATTCTTATATTTACATCGCCAAACACAACTTAAATACCATAAAAATTGGTAGATAGTAGGTGCTCCAGTTAATTGTATTTCCATTCTATTTTAAGTCCAAAACTTTAAAATTTGAAAATTCATTATCTCATGTACACAGTGCAAGATAACATAAATTCATAATTCAACCAATTTTTGCCGTAGAAAAGTACGAATTTGGAAAAATCTCTGTATTTTGCAGTCAGAGGAATGTATATACCGAATTCCAAGATTCTAGCTGCAGTCATTTGGTTGGTACCATTTTTATCCCCTTTTTCCTATTTTACCTATCTAAGAGTACGACTTTCTACAATTCTTTATTTTATGTATCTACGCAATTAGGGCAATGTACACACCGAATTTCATCATGCTAGCTGTAACCGTTTAGTTGGTACCATTTTTATCCCTCTGTTCTCATTGTATCCCTTGAAAGTACTTATTTGGAATTAATCTTGTATTTTTCGTGTCTACGCAGTCAGAGTAATGTATACTTCGAAATTCATGACTCCGGATGCGGGCAGTTGGTAGGTACTATTTTTATCCCCTTCTCCATTTTAACCACAAAATGTACGAATTTCGAAAAATCCGTTTATTTTACGTGTATACGCAATCTCAGGAATGTATACTCCGAATTTCATTATTGTAGATGTATGGGTTTGGATGGTACCATTTTTATCCCTCTATTCGCATTTTACATCTGAAAAGTACGAATTTGAAAAAATATTTTTCTATTATGTATCTAGTCAATTAGATGAATGTACACACTGAATTTTGTTCTAGATTCTGTCGTACCATTTTTATTCCTTTTTGCCCCATTCCACCCCCTACGAATAAAAATCACTTTATAGTGCACGTTTTTGTTAAAGGGGTAATGCGCATACCCGATATCAAGTAAGTACAAGCAGAAATATTGAAAAAATATACTTAAATACTAAAAAATATTAGGGGTTTTTATGGGTATTTTTAGTCCTTATGAGGGCACATTTTTTCCCTTTGGACTGATTTCGCTAGCTCCTTTCGTTTAGATGCTAGCGTGCTTTCAACACACGGACGGACATGGCTAGATCGTCTTAGAATTTTATGACGATCAAGTGTATATATACTTTTTAAGGTCTCAGGTCGATATTTCAATGTGTTACCAACGGAATGAAAAAACTAGTGGAGGTGGAGGGTATACAAATCAATTAATAATGATCCATTAGTGTCAGTTTAATTTGATGTGGCATTAATGCAATGAAACATTGTATGGTCATTACATTAATAAAGCATTGAGGAGCTAGAGGGTTAAAATGTTCCTCAAAAATATTCCTTGCAGTAATATGCAAAATGATATTTGTAAAATGTTCCTTTTTCCCTTTTTTGTGATATGCTATATATATTTTCAAAAAAAAAATATTTTTTCCTATTCGATTTAAGCAAAATCAAAATTTTTATTATATCTTTTGCCAAAATGAAGCGCTCAGCTATTATTATAATCAAAGTACAGGTCACAATTATTGTCCTATCCCAAAAGACCTTTCGAGTTTTGCGAAATTATTTTTTAGAAATTTGTACTTTTAAAGATATTTTTGTACTTTTATGATATCCGATCTGACTATATTTTGGAAATAAGATTAAAATGGTGGTTATGTTATCGATATCTCGCATAGGACGTTAATAATTTTTTCATAAAATTAGGTCAATATAAAAAACAGAACAGTTAAAAGAAATTTTTCGTTAACTATTTTATTTAGTTATCGAAATATCAAAATTTAAATGAAGAAAATCCAAAAAAATCTGTCAAAAATTTTGATAACTTTCGTGTTATCGAAACTAAAAATATTGGAAAAAGTAGACATTCATAGTAATTAATTAATTTTATTATTAATTAATTAATTTTTTAGTAATTAATTAAATATTGGAATATCTGAAGTACTTTAATAATGCAATAAATTTGTAAGTAAAAATATTTAAATTGTTAAAATTATACAAAATTAAACATTGTTTAATTATAAAAGTAATAAAAAAAAAAACAAAAAAAGTTTTTTTCTCGAGCCACGATTCGAAAGCGAGACCTTCTGAATGCAAAGCGGACCCCTTACCTCTGTGACCCCATACTAAAAATTCGTTCCCATTCCCTTGTGAAAATGCTTTTCGAAAAATGTTACGGAATATTAACATATTATCGACTTTTTTGAAGTTGTTTAAAATAACTTCCACAAAAGCGGGAGAAAAGCATATTTGGATTTTGAGATGCGATTAAAACGTGCTTCCTATGGAAGTACTTCCAATTTTTTTGCTGGGATACTATGTATTTTAAATTTTAATTTAAATAGAAAATACACACAATTTTTATCGAATTTCCACATTCGATAACTATGGAAATTATCGACTACTACGGCAGTTATGGATAACTAAATTTCGATTTTAATCTACTTTTTGAAACATTAACGTCCGATATTATGAAAACCAAAACCATTTTTTTTTCTTATTTAATTTTAATTTAAATAGAAAATACACACAATTTTTATCCAATTTCCACATTCGATAACTATGGAAATTATCGATTACTACGGCAATTATGGATAACTAAAAAAGTTATCGAACATTTGTTTCGTCTTTTAATTTTTGATTTTTTAATCGACTTTTTGAAACATTAACGTCCGATATTTCGAAAACCAAACCCAATTTTTCTTCTTATTTGATTATAATTTAAATGGAAAAAATTCAAAATTTTCATTGAATTTTCACATTCGATAACTATGGAAATTATCGATTACTACGGCAGTTATCGATAACTAAAAAAGTTATCGAAAATTTGTTTCGTCAATTAATTTTCGATTTTTTTATCGAATTTTTGAAACATTAACGTCCGATATTTCGAAAACCCAAACCCAATTTTTCTTCTTATTTGATTATAATTTAAATGGAAAATATTCAAAATTTTCATTGAATTTGCACATTCGATAACTATCGAAATTATCGATTGCTACGGAAGTTATGGATAACTAAAAAAGTTATCGATTTTTTTTCGTCTTTTAATTTTCGATTTTTTAATCGACTTTTTGAAACTTTAACGTTCGATAATTCGAAAACGAAACCCACTTGTATTCTTTTGATTTTTATTTATATATAAATTATAGTTATGGAATTTACGCACTCGATAACTATGGAAACTATCGATTACTAAGGCAGTTATCGTTAACTGAAAAAGTTACAGTTTTTTTTGTTCTTTTAATTTTCGATTTTGAACAAAAAATCGACTTTTTCAAACTTTAACGTCCGATAATCCTAAACACATGGCCAATTTTCTTCTTATCAGTAAATCAGAAGCGGGTGGTTTTTCGACATTTGCGAGTCACTTTCTCTAATCAATCCCCAAATGTAATCTCCCATCATGTTCTCATTGTATTGTTCTTGGTATCGCCGCTCAAATTCCATTATATCCTGATGGAAGCGCTCGCCTTGCTCCTCTGAATATGCTCCCATGTTCTCCTTGAATTTGTCAAGATGTGCATCCAGAATATGGAGTTTGAGAGACATCCTGCAGCCCATTTTGCCGTAGTTCTCCACCAGACTTTCGACCAGCTCCACGTAGTTTGCGGCTTTGTGATTGCCTAGGAATCCCTGTACCACTGACATAAAACTCATCCAAGCAGCTTTCTCAACACGAGTGAGCTTCTTGGGGAATTCCTCACACTCGAAGATTTTCTTTATTTGTGGTCCAACGAAGATACCGGATGTAACTTTCGCCTCAGAGAGCTTAGGGGACAAGTCTTGTAGGTACTTGAACGCTGAAGAATTTTTGTCGAGAGCTTTGACGAATAGCTTTATAAGACCCAGTTTGATGTGGAGTGGTGGCATCAGTACCTTCTGGGGTTCCACCAAGGGCTCCCACTTGACGTTGTTCCTCCCCACTGTGAATTCAGTTCGTTGTGGCCATTCACGCTTACTGTAGTGTGCACTGTCGTTCCTGCTGTCCCACAGGCAAAGAAAGCAAGGAAACTTGGTGTAACCGCCTTGCAGGCCCATTAAGAATGTCACTATTTTGAAATCTCCGATCACTTCCCAGCCATATTGCTCATACTTCAATGCGTTCAGCACTTTCTTGACATTGTCGTAGTTCTCTTTGAGAGATACTGAATGCGCCAGAGGAAGAGACGGATACTTGTTGCCATTGTGAAGCAACACGGCTTTGAGACTCTTGCATGAGCTGTCAATGAAGAGGCGCCACTCTTTTGGTTCGAAATCAATTCCGATTTCCTCGAACAGACCGGTCACGTCACAAAAGCAAAGTTATCTTGCGACAATAGCTGTTTTCTATACTTTTGGGACCTAACTGACAAGGAAATAACAATTACAACCCAGGGACAAAAATCTTGTTACATAGTGTAATCGATGATCCTATCTTGCTTTCTTTTGGGTGTTACAAACAAATACACAAAGTCATAATACCCTGGTGGAGGGTATAAAGAAACAAACAATTAAATTTTCCACTCACTTTATTTGTAACGATTTTGTAATATAAAATAATACACATAAATTATAGATATAACAAGATGTATGTTCGCTAACATTACTGATCTTATATTAATTGATTGAAGAGACCCAAGGCACTCTGCTTCGTAGTACATTTAGGCAGTTATCATTGCGAAAACACCTTAGACTTTAGAATAACAAACAAGGACGCCAATCCAATAGCATAGAAGCTACTCGAGCTTGTAGCAGACCAAGCCCCACCGTTGGCACCTGGGGCACCGTGGCCACTGCTACTACCTGGGTTTCCTGGCGCTCCATTGCTTTGAGCTGAAAAATAACAAATTAAAGAATACGATTACGCTTGTTAATCTGGCGGGTGATGTCACTTTTGGGAAATATTCCATTCCAACAGTTTTTTGCGTCTTACCTGAACTCATTAGAACGAGACTCAGTACGATTCCAAAACAGAACACAAAGAACAGACTTGATGACATGTTGACGTATCCGAAGTTGCTTGACGACTAACGCTTATTTTTGGCGAATGTCGTTATTTTAAACCTCCTTGCAAGAAAAATACGATGAAGAAATGCGAAGAGAGAGGGATACTGACAGTGGTCGATTTTAAGAGAAAGTATCGTTTTGAATAATTCTGTGGTGAAGGCATTATTTTTTCAACAGAATGCAATTACGCATTGATGTGTCACTTGAATGTCGAGCAGTCAAAATTAGGCAGTTCTCACGGACAGGGTAAATCCATTGATGCGAGCATGTGTCGTTGAGAAAGAGAGAGAGAGCTCTCAGGTGCGGGGTCCTGAACTAACGCCGTTATAAAGTCATGCAGTTCGAGTTTGTACGCAACCTACACATCAAATATTAAAACAAAGGTTACACAAGGTTGGTCAAGGGTTAGACCATAAACATTATACGCCTTATATCATCCACAATCATGGTTTCTTTATCCGTAGTAATTCCATCTTCTTGTCCACATTATATCGTATTATGCTTTCCATCTGAAGTCCTTTGTAAAAGATTGTATTCATCAGTATACATATTCCGCTTACGAATATGCCTTGGTCTTCGATAATAATGTCCAACATTTTTTTTGCAATTTTTTCTAATAAAATCATCAAAGTGGGGAAAATATGTTCCAAATTTTGGAATTTTTATGCCCTCCGTTTGTAAAACCTTGAAATGTTCATCGGAAACCACATAAAGTACATATATTCTGGGTCGTGGTAAAATTCTAAGATGATATAGCCATCGTTCCGTCCGTGTGTCCGTTGAAAGCACGCTAGGTGCCGAACGAAATGAGCTAGGAGGTTCAAATTTTCCCTAAATATGTATTATGGTTGCAGATCGATTGGGACTGAAAGTGGGTGAAATCGGCCCAGAGGGAAAAAATGTTCCCTTACAAGGACTGAAAATTCTCCCTAATAAATTTCGTTGATATTTAAAACATCGAGGATTGTAATGGTGTTAAGATTGCAGGTTAGCATATTGCCAGCACCGCCCATGTTTAGCCTTTCTTTATTTGATTTATCCAAATTTGGTTTATCCAAAAATTCTCTTGATTAACTCACTAGGAAGCAATGGTGATTGGTGAAGTCAGACCAAGTCTGATTATATTCCATGTAAACTTCTGAGGCATTTTTATACCTACTGCTGACACTGGTCTACCGTAAAAGAAGTGCTTCCAAAGGAAGCACATTTTAAATGCATCTCAAAATCCAAATGTGAATTTTTCCCGCTTTTGAGGAAGTTCTTTTAAACAACTTCCAAAAAAGTCGATAATATATTTTATTATATATGTTCTGTAACATTTAACGAATAGCATTTTCACAAGTGAACTGAAATGCATTTTTAATATGGGATAAGATCACAGAGATGAGGTGTCCGCTTTGCACTCAGAAGTTCACACTCGGGTTCGAATCGTGCTTCGGGGAAAAACTTTTCTTTTGTGTTTATTTATTACTTTTATAAATAAACAATTTTTGATGTTGTATAATTTGAGCAACATAAAAATTTTTGCTTAGAAACAATACAAATTGATTGCTTTATTAATGTACTTCAAATTAATTTTTTATTAATTATTAATACTACATAATATCAGTGAAATTAAGTAATGTTAATTTATTTAATGCTAATTTAATTTAATATTAATTTGCGTTATATATTAATTCATACTAAATAAATATTTTGTTAAGTTTCTTATTGTCAGTTCTAACAAACAAAATGGTTTGCTTTAGTTATTCATCACTCATAACAGAGGATGAAGATCAAAATTTTCACTACTTCCGAATCACAAGATGCACATATTTTTCACTTATTTGGGTGCTCTTTTTGCTGGGAAATTTTGTTCTAAATCTGCTGCAAATTTTATTAAATATATTTGCGATATAAAGGTGAAATAATCAAAACAAATTATGAATTTTAAGTGTGTTTCTTCTTTTGTAAATTTTAAGTTTCCTCGGACATTATTTTGACCATATCTCGAAATCCAATTTCAAAGTATTATATAGATCATAATTGTTATATTTATTTTTACTTTTTTCCCTCTGTACCTTACCTATTTAAAAAACTATATTCAGATTGACGCTACGAAATAAGCCCTCCAAAAAAGTAATGAAATAAACCCCACAATTTGGTGATTATTTCGATTTTATGTGGGTGTTAATTAATTTTTAATTGAAACAACGTCTATATAAAATATTTCTTTGGTATTGTTTCATTGTATGTTTCGATATGAGGACTGTTTTTCTTTAAGCTATAACAAGCTGATATAAAAACAAGTAAGGAAAGGCTAAAGTCGGGCGGGGCCGACTATATAATACCCTACACCACTTCCTGCGTATGTACCTCACTTTGATTACAAAACCCAGGTATTTCATAGGAACAATTTTATGTAGTTCATACAAATTATATAAATTATATGAATATAATGTATATGCTATAAATTAATCTTTAGTCAAATTTAACAAATATGGTAAATAATATGGTAATTGATCCAATTGTCCGAAAGACAAATACAAATTATACAGTAGTCTACAAAAGTATGGACATATGGGCATCATACAAACAATTCTCATTGCAATTCAATTCGGTAAAAATTGAAATCGGGAAGGATTTTTGCATCCTGTAAATGTATGTGTTTGACAAAAAATGTTAAATCGGAAAGGACATTTGTATGGGGGTATATTGAAACCAGGAACGATGTGACGCGCTTTCACCATGTCTGTTTATTGGTGAAATATAATATGTAAAATTTGGCCAAAATCGGTTAAACATTCGGGAGCAACATTTGTATGAGGGCTATATCTAAATCTGAACCGATCTTACCCACTTTCACCATTGGTTTTTTAGTTGGATTATAAGATGTTGTGCCAATTTTAAAGAAAAACGGGTACAATCTCTGGATTTTAGAGCGGAAAAAGTCAAATCGGGAGCGACATTTGTATGGGGGCTATATCTAAATCTGAACCGATCATACCCACTTTCAGCATAGGTGTTTCTAGTTCGATTATAAAATGTTGTGCCAATTTTAAAGAAAATCGGGTACAAAATGTGGATTTTAGAGCGGAAAAAGTCAAATCGGGAGCGACATTTGTATGGGGGCTATATCTAAATCTGAACCGATCTTACCCAATTTTTGCATACGTGTTTCTAGTTGGATTATAAGATGTTCTGCAAAATTTAAAGAAAACCGGGTACAATATGTCGTTTCTAGAACGGAAAATGTCAAATCGGGAGCTACATTTGTATGGGGGCTATATCTAAATCTGAACCGATCTTACCCAATTTTTGCATACGTGTTTCTAGTTGGATTATAAGATGTTGTGCCAATTTTAAAGAAAATCGGGTACAATATGTGGTTTCTAAAGCGGAAAAGTGAAATCGGGAGTGACATTTGTATGGGGGCTATATCTAAATCTGAACCGATCTTACCCAATTTCGGCATAGGTGTTTCTAGTCAGATTATAAGATGTTGTACCAAATTTTAAGAAAATCGGGTACAATATGTGGTTTCTAGAGCGAAAAATGTCAAATCGGGAGCGACATTTGTATGGGGCCTATATCTAAATCTGAACCGATTTCCTCCAAATTCAATACCGATGGTCCTTGTCCAGAAAAAATAAATTCTGCTAAGTTTCATGAGAATCGGACAACAATTGCGACCTGTAGAGTGCGAACAAGCTTAGATGGACAGCAGACGGACGGACGGACGGACGGACGGACGGACGGACAGACAGACATCGTTAAATCGACTCAGCTGGTGATTCTAAGCCGATCGGTATACTTAAAGGTGGGTCTAGCTCAATTATTTCTTGGTGTTACAAACATTTGGCGCGAAACTAACTTATAATACCCTAGACCACGATGTGGTGAATGGTATAAAAACTATATTCAGATTGACGCTATGTAATAAGCCCCCCCCAAAAAGTAATGAAATAAACCCCACAATTTGGTGATTATTTCGATTTTATGTGGGTGTTAATTAATTTTTAATTGAAACAACTTCTATATGAAATATGAAACGACTTCTATATGAAATATGAAACAACTTCTATATGAAATATTTCTTTGATATTGTTTCATTGTATGTTTTTATATGAGGACTGTTTTTCTTTAAGCTATAACAAGCTGATATAACAACTAGTAAATCAAAAAAAAATTTTTTCAAATCCATGCTTTATGCAAGCAGAATTCTATTGGGCCTAGAAATTTTTTTTAGTTATCTTTTGTAGAAGGAAAAATTACTGCAAAATTTCAGTTTTTTATCTGCCATAGAACGGCATATATTCGAAAATGGGTTTTAACTTCATATGGGAGGTGCCACGCCCACATTTCCAATACCGCCTATTTTTGTCACAACTACGCACATTAATGCTAGATGCACTTACACAAAATTACAGTAGGTGTAATTTTGGTTTTAACTTCATATGGGAGGTGCCACGCCCACTTTTGCATTACCGCCCATTTTAGGCGCAACTACGCACATTGATGCTAGATGCACTTACACAAAATTTGAGCACTATACGTGTCATAGAACTGACACTATTCGATAATATGTTTTAACTTCGTATGGGAGGTGGTACGCCCACTATTCCAATACCGCCCATTTTTGGCAGAACTACGCACATTGATGGTAGATGCACTTACACACAATTTCAGCACTCTAGGTGTCATAGAACTGACAATATTCAATAATAGGTTTTAACTTCGTATGGGAGGTGCCACGCCCACTTTTCCAATACCGCCCATTTTTGGCACAACTATGCGAATTGATGCTAGATGCACTTACACAAAATTTCAGCACTCTAGGTGTCATAGAACTGACAATATTCAATAATAGGTTTTAACTTCGTATGGGAGGTGCCACGCCCACTTTTCCAATACCGCCCCTTTTTGGCACAACTATGCGAATTGATGCTAGATGCACTTACACAAAATTTCAGCACTCTAGGTGTCATAGAACTGACAATATTCAATAATAGGTTTTAACTTCGTATGGGAGATGCCACGCCCACTTTTCCAATACCGCCCATTTTTGGCACAACTATGCGAATTGATGCTAGATGCACTTACACAAAATTTCAGCACTCTAGGTGTCATAGAACTGACAATATTCAATAATAGGTTTTAACTTCGTATGGGAGATGCCACGCCCACTTTTCCAATACCGCCCATTTTTGGCACAACTATGCACATTGATGCTAGATGCACTTACACAAAATTACAGCACTCTAGGTGTCATAGAACTGACAATATTCGATAATAGGTTTTAACTTCGTATGGGAGGTGCCACGCCCACTTTTCCAATACCGCCCCTTTTTGGCACAACTATGCACATTGATGGTATATGCACTTACACAAAATTTCAGCACTCTAGGTGTCATAGAACTGACAATATTCAATAATAGGTTTTAACTTCGTATGGGAGATGCCACGCCCACTTTTCCAATACCGCCCATTTTTGGCACAACTATGCGAATTGATGCTAGATGCACTTACACAAAATTTCAGCATTCTAGGTGTCATAGAGCTGACAATATTCAATAATAGGTTTTAACTTCGTATGGGAGGTGCCACGCCCCTTTGTCCAATTGGTCAAATTTTTCCATTTCCTTGTATTGTCATCGAAAATGATTAAGTGTGCAAAATTTGAGCAAAATTGGTTGAGAAAAAAGCTTTCAAAAATTGATTTCAAATTTTGTGGCACACAAACATATATAGAAAGTAACCTTATATAAAGCATGGAAAAACGTTAATAAAGAGTTAATTTTCTACAAAAAATATTTGTGTTGATTTTTTTGGACTTAGCCTCGATAACCATAAAATTGACTTACACTGGATAATTATACAGGCTAAGTCCAACACTTTCAACACTGCTTAGTTATTCAGTCTTAAAGAAAAATAGCAAATCTCAGGCAAAGCTCTTAGGATTTTTAAATTAAAAATAAAATCAAAATTATTCTTCTTTTCACAATATTTAAAGATTTATTGTTGGTTTTGACCAATTGTGTTGTATTTTCGTACTGAGTTTTTGTTTGTTTTCGGGCTAATTTGGTCACTTTTTCAATGAATAAAACTAATTTATTCCAACGTTTCGTCGGCCTTTTTCCGACTTCTTCAGGGGTATTTATTATATTATTATTATATTTAAAGACATTTAACAAAATACCTCGTCCCACTTCCACCCCATATTGTTGGGCAGTATTATTAGACCGGTTCTAAAGATATGGCCAAAGAGCAAGACAATTAAAATGCATAAGCATTGAATATTTAAATCCAATTACATTTCGATATGAGTGTGAACATTTTGTGAGTGTATCGGCGAGAGCTCTCTTTGCTAATAACATTGAACTTGAATTCTTGTTATTCCCATTCAAGTTCAGGGCTGTTTGGTGTGTGCGGTTACTACACATAACCATACATACCTACAAAATATATTTTTATAAATATATAAATATTTTTATGCGTGTTTAAGTCGTGTCGGACATGAATGTGTCACCGCTCTGGCACAGTGTTTGGAAATTGAATGTATTTTGGGAATAATAGCGATAACTGATGGAGAGCATGTAAGGGGGATAATTTTTTTCTCTGAACCCACACTCAGGGGATGTCCCCTATAAATGCAGCGCATTGCGTTGGCGGAAGGAAGATCAGGTATTGGAAGGAGGAAAGAGGGAGTAGTGTCTGTTGACATCTGTTTTGAATCTCTGAATGTCGTAATTGGAGGGAGAGACTATTCCAAAGGTGTGATATGGTATATATGTATAATGGTTAGGTATCTTCATAAACCCTTGAAAGCACTTTAAACATAAATTTTGATTCTTGTATTAGAGTAACTTTTTGGTGGAATTATTGAACCATTATATTGTTTTGTGTTTATTTAGTTTATAAAATTTATATTATTTATTTTATAACAAATAAATAGCGGCGGTAAATAATAATGCCTAAATGATGAATATCGGAAGTAAAATGACGCCACAGCGCTCATTTCTGTAAAGAGAGTTTGAAAATTTTCGCTCTGAAAACTATCGCCTGCATTAAATTATTTCACAAAAACTGAGTCACAGACGTAATTTATCACCCGTTATTCATCACTTAGGCATCATTCGAAACGTATTGAGTCCTTCTATTTATTTTTCATAACACCTCTTACAAAAAGTTTCCAAGAAATATGAGTTTTTAGCTGTTACCTTGAAAATCCACAAAAAAATCAATATAAACGTGCAATAATACGACCAATGAGTTATTCCAAGACAAGAATAAAATTTTTTATTTAAAGTGCTTCCAAGGGTCTATTAATTCTGAACAAAAATACACGGGGAAAACTTGATTTTTAGATGTGTTTTCTGTAGCGTTTAGTTCACAGATGGCTTGACTCACTGACGAAATATTTTCCACATCATCATTAAACAATCCAATCTTCAATTTTGTACGGGCTAATTTGGTCAACATTTTATTTTATTTCATTTTTTACCCATCGTTTCTCTGGCTTGTTTCCAGCTTCTTCGGGGGTCTGTTTATTTGAAAATCAATTAGTTTGCATTACAACTGTCATTATTACTTATTATTATAAAAATCTGGACATCACTCTCAATTAAGTATAATTAAAATGAATAATAATAACAAATGTAAAAATCACAGTAGATCTCAATACTAATATTACAGAACTTAACGTTTCAACTTATTGCGAAAATAACAATTCAATCTTCATTTCTAGGGGGTCATCGCTGCAATTTATTTTCGTGACCCATCCTAATGTGCATCGGTTTTATATACCCCATATCATCGACTTTTTGTATGTGTTCTTGAAATTGGACTAATATCTGGGTTCTAGAGAGTAATAGAGTAAATCGGGGAATGCTTGTGTGGGAGGTAAATCTGATGCAATTTCCTTCATATTCAATACCGACCCACAGTGGTACAGAATCTAAATCCATCGGCCAAAATTCAATAACTTTTGTTCTTGTAGATATTTTTGAGTTCTGGAAAAAACCAATTTCATTACTACTTGAATCAGTTTTTTACCGATGGATTTTGATTCAGAACCACTGTGCGACCATCAATGGCGGACAACAATTACAAGCTTCATTTTGATCACAACTTTAGATGGCCAACAGGCAGGAATGGTCTCGCTTCACTCAATTTCATCACAAAAACAAGTAAGGAAAAGCTGAAGTCGGGCGTTGCCGACACTATGATACACTCTAGTTTCTATCCGAATACATGTCAATTCGGTAAAAAAGTGAAAAAGGGAAGGATTTTTGTATTTTTGCTAATCGTAGGCTAATATGACCTGACCCAATTTGTCAAATCGAGAAGAATATTTGTATTGGGACTATATCCAAACATGGAATAAAGTGACCCACTTGCACAATAGATTCTACCAGTTCAAGTATTACGTGTTATGGTGAAAATACGTGGTTTCTGGGGCGGAAAAAGTCCAGCCGGGAGCGAAATTTATATGGGAGCTATATATAAATATATATATATATATATATAAATCTGAACCGATCTGATCCATTTTCACCATGAATATTTCTAGTGGAAATATAAGATATTTTGCCAAATTTTAAGAAGATCTGTTAAAATATGTGGTTTCTTCACCTTTTTCAATTGTAATTCAAAAGACACCAGTTGAAATTCAAAAATTCCATTTGCAATTCAAAAAATATCACTTGAAATTCAAAAATTCCATTTGAAATTCAAACAATGTCAATTGTAATTCAAAAGATAACATTTGAAATTCAAAAGTCGTCATTTGTAAATCAAAAGACATCATTTGTAATTCAAAAGACATCATTTGAAATTCATTTGTAATTCAAAACTCGTCATAAGTAATTCAAAAGACACCAGGTAGAAAATGGAAAGAAAAGGCTGAAGTCGGGCGGGCCGACTTTAGCCTTTTCTTACTTGTTTTTCTTATTTTCGTATTCTACCAAAAACAATAAGTGGTGAACTTTCATAACACTCGAGAATATTAAAACTTTCTCTATTAAGATTCTATTAAGATTTTTCAACCTTCTCCTAAATCAGACAATTCTCTCGTTTCAGGAAATTAGGTTCATACATACATTAGGCTTTCACCCACAACAGGCTTCCACCCACTATGTGATGCTTCTATCTTTTGAATTACAAAATATTCCCCAAACACATGCTATTGATGTTGTTGTTGTCGTTTGTTGCTCTTGATTGCTGTCAACGATCTGCCGCTGCAAAGTATTGTGTACTGCCGCCTAATTTTCGAATACTTTTATTTTCGAGCAAATCAAGGTCACCCGGTCTGTATTATAAATTAGTCATGCACTGTAGAGCGTACCGATGATGGGAAAATCTGTTTCTGTTTGCTTTGGCATAGCAAAATGATATTGTGAAGCGATCACACACTCATTTTGACTCTTCTCTACGATTTTAATTTTTATTATACCCTCCACCTCAAGGGTATACTAACTTTGTCATTCCGTTTGTAACACCTTGAAATATCCACCTGAGACCCTATAAAGTATAGGGTAATTCCAACAGAAAACGAACCAACATGGATTTCGACCCTCATCGATTTTGGTAAAATTTAGCACATATATTCTACTAGTGGTTGCGGGTATTATATCGTTTACCGTAGTTCAAAGTAGTGCGTGGTTTAAGTTCTACAGTGGTCCAAAGTTGGTTATCTCGAGGATTTTTTGAAGAGATGGCTTCCTTATCGATATCATAACTTTGGATCGCGTCATCAGATTTTAACGAAATCAAAAAAATCAAAAACTTGTAATGTCTTGGGTCATTTTCTATTGGAATTACCCTATATATATTCTTGATCGATTGAGCACCCCCTTTCTCCTACACACCGAATTAGTCTTCAGTTCCATTTGATTTTTGGAATGCTTCATTAGAAATTATTTTTATTTTATAGTAAACTAAAACAAAGATTAATAAAATAACAATGTCGACACACAATAAATTTAAGTCTCCTCAAAATAGTGAAAACTCCATTAGTAGTCCAGTAGATAAAGAAGTATATGACCTAATAGCAAACGATTCGCCTTTATAAACCAAGGAGATGCACACACCCATTTCGTGACTTTAATCGTCGTCTGTTCCAATACCATGTGCCTCGGCATTTTCCTTCATGCAGGTGATATACTGGGCAGCTGCTTCACAACTAAAGTGTAGGGAATAAACAAATCGTTGATAATTTCAACCGTGAACAAAACAATTCAATGGTCTTACTGATCTGCATCGAACTCTAAGCCTTCACAGGCTTCCACCAAGGTTTCGGCCAGATCTTTTTTATCCTCTTCATGGATTATAACTCTGGCTACTTCAATGGCCACATCTTTTACTAAACTGCCTTCATCGTTCATCTGAAAGTTTTGGGAAATGGGAATAGTTTTGAGATTAAAAAATACATTTAATGAAAGGCATATTAATCCAATTTTAGCAAATATTTCTAATGATAATATTGACTTCTTACATTCACTAGTTATACTTACAACTCCGAATTTATGCAAAACACATGCCCTCATACATTTGGCCTCATGGCTGGCAGGTGGTTGGCGTCCCTTGAAAGCTTCGACATCCTCTAAAAATTAAAAGGAAATGATTAATAAGAGATGTTAGATTTAGTTGGATCCAAACAGAACTGAGATTTTTTTAAACTGATTTTAAGATTTTAGAAATTAAGAAACTAACTAACAGTTTACCGGTTTTAGCTTTCCAAATATTTACAAAACCGTTTCAAGAGACAGTCGATTAGTCCAATCTAAATTATAACCTAAAATATCTTTATAGTTAGCATTTTATTACATTATAAGTAGCAGAAAAAATGCACGCCTGGCAAACTTTTCGGACTGTTTTGGCTCATTGTAATTTTGAAGGTTAAAAATGTCTATATCTAAAAGATCTATGAGGCAAAATTATTTAAAAACAAGTAAAAACGGCGTTAAGTTCGGCCGGACTGAATTTTATGTAACTTCCACCATGGTTTGCACTCACATATAGCCGAACCAAAACAAATAAAAATATTGAAAAAAAAAATTATAAATAATTATAACAAAGGATCAATGAGATGCTTATAAGTTGGCATGTGTGCTTTATTAGTTGGTGAGTTGTGCTTCTCGTTTCGTTTGTGAGAATCAATAGCTTAAAGAGGCCGGGTATGTTGTTGAAAAGTCGCTGGGAAGCCACCTGAGGAAACCTTTGACAGGATAGAGCTCATGATAGTGGTAGTCTGTAGCCAAGTAATAAATGTCACAACGCCATTTGTAAATAAATTTGCATTCTATTAAATATAGATGCAAAATGTTCTTGAGCCAGGACAATATCCCAGTTCAAATTAAATATAAAATTTTAATTAAAAGACAAGGCAACCAATATGTTTATACTACTTGAAATTGAAATAATACTTCAAGTCAATTCAGAAAGTAAATATAAGGCAGCAATCTTCAAAAAAGCTTATGTACCCTAAATTTTGGGGGGACAGTAGGTGAATTTTCAGCTACAGCCATTTTTATACCCTCCACCTCCAGGATGGAGGTATATTCACTTTGTCATTCCGTTTGTAATACCTTAAAATATTCACCGGAGACCCCATAAAGTATATATATTCTGGGTCGTGTGTACATTCCCCTAATTGAGTAGATACATAATATAAAAGTATTTTTTCCAAATTCGTACTTTTAAGGGGTCAAATGGGAATAAAGGGATAAAAATGGTACCAACCAAACGGCTGCATCCAGAATAATGAAATTTGGTATGTACACTCCTCTGATTGCGTAGACACGTAAAATAAACGGATTTTTCGAAATTTGTACTTTTTGGGGTTAAAATGGGAAAAGGGGATAAAAATAGTACCGACCAAATGACCGCAGCTGGAGTCGAGAAATTCGGAGTATATATTTCTCTGACTGTGTAGATACGAAAAATAAAAGGATTTTTCCAAATTCATTATTTCAAGGGATATAAAGGGTACAGAGGGATAAAAATAGTACCTACTAAACTGCTACAGCTAGAACGATGAAATTCGGTTTTTACATCCCTCTAATTGCGTAGACACGTAAAATAAAGAGATTTTAGAAAGTCTTAGTCTTAAGGGGGTAAAATAGGAAAAGGGGGCCAACAATGGTACCAACCAAAAGACCGCAGCTAGAATCATGGAATTTGGTATATACATTGCATAGACAGGCAAAATAAAAAGATTTTTCAAAATTTGTACTTTTTACTTTTAAGGCAAAAATTAAGTTAGGTTATTTTGCACTATGTATGTGAAACAATGGATTATCAAAATTTTTTCTTTTGGAATTAAAATAGAATGGAAATACAACCAACTGTAGCACCAATTATCAATATTTATGGTATTTAAGCTTTTTTGAAAATATAAATATAAGAATATTTATTTTTCAAATTGACCTGAAGTATTATTTTGACACGAATTTAGCACAGTCACAACATGTAACTTTATAAAGCAAATATTTCAACTTCAACTTTATATTTTTGACCGGTATTTTTTCTAAAATATTACGTACGATAAGATGACCATTTAACGTTGTTTTTGTTCGGTTCTTATGCTGCATTTTAGTTTTATGCAATCTAAAGTACAAATAATACGAAAAGTGATTGAACAGTAATTTAGCACAAATTTAAAAAAACTTTAATCAAACCGGAAAAAACTGAACCAACCAATACATTTTATTGTAAACTTAATATTTGGTTGGATAATCACTATTTTGAGTAATAGCTGTACATCTTCTGGACATACTCTCCACTAGAGACATAAAAGACTCCATTGGAGTAGCATATCAGGAATTTCGAGTTTCATTCAAGAAATCGGGCAAATTTTTGGGTTTTATTTCTATAATATGTTGTTAAAGTACATTCCATAGATTCTCAATAGGATTGAGATCCGGTGACTGTGCTGCACCATTTTTAAATATCTATTCTGTTCAGCCCCAAACAGCTCTTCACTGTCGTTAAGTGTGTTTTGGTTGATTGTGGTGCATAAAACACCACTTAAATGTCAAGTTTTTATCTGTATCATAGTATCAACGAGTAGATTTTTGTAAATATACTGATCCATTAGTGAGTGCATCGATTTAGTGTATCAGACCAACGCCGTGTCCAGAAAACGCAGTATACACGATCAGATTTTCGCCAACAAGCTTTACCGCCTCAGATTTGTACTTTGGGTTGTGCTGCATGTTTGGAGGGCACAATTCGTATTGTTTCCTATTAAATCCGCACCGACAAATGTTCGATTCGCCAATCCAGGCGATATTTTCCAAAAATCTTGGATTTTTCTAAATGATCCTGAGCAGATTAAATTTGGCACTGTAAACCATATTTTGATACGCCTGGCTTATGTTAAACAATGCATCCAATTAAATTTTTTTATTTGTTCTTCTTCTTATGGCTCTTGAAGAAATGCTAATGCCAATTTTTGCCGAAATATCTCTGTGAATCACAGTTGAGCTTTTAAACGGATCTGCTACGCAGGTTCTATAAATTAAAAAATCAGCAATATTGCAATATTTTTGAAGCTCCCATAAATGCCAATATGGCTTAGTATATTGCACACAATCTGTCTGGATCAATTTATAATGTTTGCAATATCCCCAGCGGTACTTCCACTGTCGTTCAATTGCATAATGCGCCTCAATGCACTATTTTCCTTTAGCAATGTCTAATTATAAATTTTGTTAAATAGTAACTTCCATTTAAGTAAAAATTACCGAAACATACCAATTAATTAATTTAAACGCAAAAAGAAACAGAAAATAGAAACTTTTATCAAATGTGCTAAATTTGTGTCCAGCCCAGTTTTGCGAATTACTTGCAAATACATGAGAGTACGAGAAAAAGGCACAAAATCATCAGACATATTCAAAAAGCATGCTGAAATTGTCTAAATATTAGAGGTATTTTCAGTCCTTGTGAGGAAAAATTTTTCCATGTGGGCTGTTTTCGCGCACTTTCAATCCAAACCGATCTACAACTATAAGACGTATTCATGCAAAATTTTGGTGTCTTAGCTTTCGTTAAGATGCTTGCGGGCTCTTAACAGACGAACGGACATGGCTATATTTTTGCAAAATGAAAGTACAAATATTAGAGGTGCCTTCGACAAAAATTGATATTTCAGTAAAAAACAAGTAAGGAAAGGTTAAAGTAGGACGGAGCCGGCTATATGATACCCTCCACTTTCTATCCCATTATAATTAAATTCGGCAAAAAAGTGAAATCGGGAAGGAAATTTGTATCCTGTAAATGTATGTGTTCGACAAAAAATGTTAAATCGTTCCAGGTATATTGAAACCTGGAACGATGTGACCCGCTTTTATGTAAAGTTTGACCAAAATCGGTTAAACATTTGGCAGTTATATCTAAATCTAAACCGATCTTACCCACTTGCATCTTAGGTGTTTTTAGTTGGATTATAAAATGTTGTGCCAAATTAAAAGAAAATTGGGTACAATAAGTCGTTTTCTAAAGCGGAAAAAGTCAAATCGGGAACGACATTTGTATGGGGGCTATATCTAAATCTGAACCGATATTACCCACTTTCAACATAGCTGTTTCTAGTTAGATTATAAGATGTTGTGCAGACTTATAAGAAAATCGGGTTCAATACGTGCTTTATATAGCGGAGTTAAAAGTTAAATCGGGAGCGACATTTGTATGGGGCTATATATAAATCTGAACCGATTTGCATCAAATTAAATAGCGTTCGTCCTTTATCCTCAAAACTTACTTGTGCTAATTTTCGGACTATAATTGCGACCTGCAATTTGATTACAACAATAGATGGACAGACGGACTTTGCTAAATCGACTCAGAAAGTGATTTTAGGTCGATCTGTATAATAAACGATGGGTCTACCTCGTTTCCTTGTCTCTCGTGGAGTGTATAAACAAGCTTAAATACTCTTATATATTAGGGGTTATTATGGGTATTTTCAGTCCTTGTGAGGGAAAATTTTTTCCCTTTGAACCGATGTCGCCCACTTGCAATTCCAACCGATTTACGACTATAAGACGCATTTGTGGAAAATTTGGACTTCCTAGCTCCTTTCGTTTCGTTGCTAGCGTGCTTTCAACAGACGGACGGAAGTACATGACTAGAGTTTTATGACGATCATGAATATATATACTTTATAGGGTCTCAGGTCGATTTTTCAAGTGTTACAAGCGGAATGACAAAGTTAGTATACCCCCATCCTGGAGGTGGAGGGTATAAAAATTGGCAAAAAATATTTTGTTGTAGTTTTCAATAGCAAACATTCTAATGAAGACAACAATTGCTTTATGTAAGAAATCTATGGATAAATACTAGCAGTACCCGCTGCTTCGCACGCGAAAAACCCAGCTATTTGTCAATTTTATCCGTCATTGTTTTTGGATAGTGGAACTTACACACCACATTTCACGACTATAGCTCCAATACTTTAGTTGGTACTACTTTTATCCCTTGTTGCCCACCCCCTATAAGAAAATTTCAAAAAATCCATTTAGATTGCGCTTTACACACAGTTTACACTCCAAATTTCCCGACTATAGCTGCAATTCTTAAATTGGAACCCTTTTTGTCCCGCCTACCCCCTAAAAAGTACAAATTTCGAACAATTCAATTATACTGCGCTTCTACATGGTCAGAGGAATTTACATACCAAATTTCACGATTCTAGCTGTAATACTTTAGTTGGTACCATTTTCATCCCTTTTTGTTTTGCTCGCCCGCTAAAAATACAAATTTCGAAAAAATCTAATTTTACTTTGTTTCTATATGGTGAGAGGAATTTACATACCAAATTTCACGATTCTAGCTATAATACTTTAGTTGGTACCATTTTTATCCCTTTTTGTCCCGCTTGCCCCTTAAAAGTACAAATTTCGAAAAATCCAATTTAAATTCGTTTCTATATGGTCAGAGGAATTTACATACCAAATTTCACGATTCTAGCTGTAATACTTTAGTTGGTACCATTTTTATCCCTTTTTGTCCCGCTTGCCCCTTAAAAGTACAAATTTCGAAAAATCCAATTTAAATTCGTTTCTATATGGTCAGAGGAATTTACATACCAAATTTCACGATTCTAGCTGTAATACTTTAGTTGGTACCATTTTTATCCCTTTTTGTCCCGCTCGCCCCTTAAAAGTACAAATTTCGAAAAATCCAATTTTACTTCGTTTCTGTATCGTCAGAGGAATTTACATACCAAATTTCACGATTCTAGTTGTAATACATTAGTTGGTACCATTTTTATCGCTTTTAGTTTTGCTCGCCCCCTAAAAATACAAATTTCGAAAAAATCTAATTTTACTTTGTTTCTATATGGTGAGAGGAATTTACATACCAAATTTCACGATTCTAGCTGTAATACTTTAGTTGGCACCATTTTTATCCCTTTTTGTCCCGCTCGTCCCTTAAAAGTACAAATTTCGAAAAATCCAATTTCACTTCGTTTCTATATGGTCAGAGGAATTTACATACCAAATTTCACGTTTCTAGCTGTAATACTTTAGTTGGTACCCTTTTTGTCCCTCTCTTCCCTTAAAAGTACAAATTTCGAAAAATCCAATTTTACTTCGTTTCTATATGGTCAGAGGAATTTACATACCAAATTTCACGTTTCTAGCTGTAATACTTTAGTTGGCACCATTTTTATCCCTTTTTGTCCCGCTCGTCCCTTAAAAGTACAAATTTCGAAAAATCCAATTTCACTTCGTTTCTATATGGTCAGAGGAATTTACATACCAAATTTCACGTTTCTAGCTGTAATACCTTAGTTGGTACCATTTTTATCCCTTTTTGTCCCGCTCGTCCCTTAAAAGTACAAATTTCGAAAAATCCAATCTTACTTCGTTTCTATATGGTCAGAGGAATTTACATACCAAATTTCACGTTTCTAGCTGTAATACTTTAGTTGGTACCATTTTTATCCCTTTTTGTCCCGCTCGTCCCTTAAAAGTACAAATTTCGAAAAATCCAATTTTACTTCGTTACTATATTGTCAGAGGAATTTACATACCAAAATTCACGTTTCTAGCTGTAATACTTTAGTTGGTACCATTTTTATCCCTTTTTGTCCCGCTCGTCCCTTAAAAGTACAAATTTCGAAAAATCCCTATTTGTAGCTCGTCTGCATGGTCATTGCAAGGAACTCACCGAATTTCATGTTTATAGCTACTGCCGTTTAGTCAGGACGAAGGTTCGATGTTTATCCCTTTTTGGGCCATTTTATCCCCTAAAAGTACGAATTTCGTAAAACCCTTTCTTAGTCGACGTCTACGTCATATTTGGGAACTACCCTGAAAATTTCATGACCCTGGCTTCAGCCGTTTGGTCTGGGGGCTGGTCAATGATAAGTCAGTCAGTCAGTCAGTAACGCAATCTATATATATAGATTGATATTGAACAATCGGACACACTTCATTGGTAAAAGCAAACAAACCTTGTCAACTTGATTTGAATCTGTAACTATATTTACCATCTGTGGCTCCTTCCTCCTCTTTGCAAGCCATCGCTACAGCCAAAGCATTTTCTCTGGATAATTCTTCAGCCTGAAATAAACACGAAACAGAGAGAATCGATAAACGATATGATTAATATTTTATTTTTATTTTTGATTAATATTATTTTATTTAATTTTACTAAATTTGAATCTTTGAATCTTTTTGGTACAAATAAACTCAAAGTGTAGGCATCTTGCTGGTGGTGTAAACGCTGCTAAAACATAAGACTTAAGACACAAGCGACACATTTGCTATCCTAGACTATCACTTATACGAGTATACATTATCGTACCCGTAATGTTTCATATTTTTATTATTATTTGTCCTCTCTTAATCCTTTATTTACACTCATTACCCGTATTATTTTTATTTTTGATTAATATTATTTTATTTAATTTTACTAAATTTGAATCTTTGAATCTTTTTGGTACAAATAAACTCAAAGTGTAGGCATCTTGCTGGTGGTGTAAACGCTGCTAAAACATAAGACTTAAGACACAAGCGACACATTTGCTATCCTAGACTATCACTTATACGAGTATACATTATCGTACCCGTAATGTTTCATATTTCTATTATTATTTGTCCTCTCTTAATCCTTTATTTACACTCATTACCCGTATATAGCAAACAGCTACCGCCACGAATACAAACACACTGAGAAACTTCATGTTCTAATCAGGAATAATAAATTTCAATCACTTGCCACAAACTTCGGATAGAAAATAAGTTGAAGTGTGCTGAACTCAATGGTTTTTATTAACACTGCTAGCTACTTGGGAGGGGGGCAATCATTTGATCGCGTTTTCGTGTAAAATTTTCCATCTTCAATATCACTTTAATTACGTCGAGAAGTTGTTTATTGGAATATAACACGATGTGGGCAATTAAGATTTCCAAGACGATGACAACGACAGGGAAAAAACAAATATCACAGTTTATCTGAAACATCGATCTGCCAGCCAGTGATATGATGAGTGACACCTCATGGCACCTAGCACACACTGTATAGCACAGTGGTTTCAATTTAAAACAAATTGTTGCTATTGATATATATTCTGAAAATACCGTACCTTGTGAAATGAAATGTGTTCAGACTGTATTGGTGGAAGTGAAGTGATATAAAATTCTGTTCTATTGGATATTATGGATTTTACAAATTTTCATGTGGAGGTATCACAAAATCAAGGATATCATAAAATCGATCTTTCCCAACTTGCGCCTTTGCGTACTAGTTTTAATTAGAAAATTTCCATGTAGCCTTACATCGTAGAGCGAAACCAAACCTGTTTTAACTTTTCTGGACGGAGTTTTAAATTGAAAACCGAGATTTTTTTGGGTGAAATATTTTCATATTCTAACAGACAAATATGTTCTGCATACTCTGCAATCGTTCTTTTATCCTTGAACATATAATCCAACCAACAAGCGTTTTACATGAGATATAAGATCCCAATAAGTGTTCTTGAGTTAAATTATCATCTATTTCTGAGGAAGATTCGCTGTCCTAGGAACTCTAAGACAAATATTCAGATCCAGAATTCTAAAAATAGACATCAGAGTTCGATCCTTCGTATAAAATACGCCAAAGATCCTCAATGGCTAGCTTCTTGTTTGAAAATTACACGAGAAATTGATAAATAATCCCACGTCTACATATCCCAATTAATATATAATGAGTAAAGTTTCCTTATTTCAAAGTCGTACTATATAGTTCATTTACTACAAATAGGGTAGTAAATTTATTTAAAAATATTTCTTTGGATCTAATAAAAAATTCTTAAAATTGAGTAAATGCATACTTGTGTGGAAGAAAATTGCCAAGGCTTTAAGTAAGAAACAAGTAAAACAGACGTTTTGTTCGGCAGGGCCGAACCTTATATACCCTCCACAATGTGCTGCATTCCACAGAAGCTGTCCATGTTCGTTGGAGTGCAGTGCATTACAGGAAACTGTAAATTTTTTATACCCTCCACCTCCAGGATGAGGATATACTAACTTTGTCATTCCGTTTGTAACACCTTGAAATATCGACCTGAGACCCTTTAAAGTATATATATTATTGATCGTCATAAAATTCTAAGACGATCTAGCTATATCCATCAGTCTGTTGAAAGCATGAAAGGAGCTAGGACGTCCAGATTATCCATAAATAGTCGTAGATCGGTTGGAATTGCAACTGGGCGAAATCGGTTCAAAGGGAAAAATTTTTCTCTCACAAGGACTAAAAATACCCATAATAACCCCCAATATTTAAGAGTATTTAAGCATTTTTTATACCCTCACTCTACAGAGTAACGCATTGCAGGAGTGACTTAAGACCCCAAGTATGTTTGGACCAAATCCGTTTCACTACTTTTAAAGCTGTTTGGGCCATGTCCGCCTGGCTGGCTGGTGTACACGATAACTCTCGAAAGGAGTTAAAGAATCAATTCAAACTTTGCACATGGTAATATTTTTCCCAAACTTAGTTTAAGTTCGAAGATGGGAGAAATTGCCACACCCCTTCTGGTACCTCCCGCACAAAAAGACCATATTCCAATGTTAAATTTAAACCTATATAACTCCCACACGGATATCCGGAATCGCCTATATTTTGGTAATTGATAAAGTTTTTATAAGCACTTTAAGCGTACAAAATATGGCACGTCCCTTCATGTACCTTCCACACAAATCACCCTAACCTACGTAAAATTAAAGCTGTTATAACTTCCGTAAGAATGATCGGACTACTATGAAATTTGATATTTAGCAATCTATATATAGGGTGTCCCAAGAAGAACGCAATTTTTAAATCTGGCAACATTCGAAGTGTCATTGTTTGACATTTGAACAATTGTTATTGTTTGTTAGTAGAAGGTACGAGGTTAGTAAAAATGGAGCGCTACACGAATGAACAACGCATTCTCATTGTGAAATTGTTTTACCAAAATGGCGAAAGTTTTGCGGCTACAGTTCGCAAATTGCGATCAATTTGGGGTCACAATAATGCTCCAAAAGAGTCAACTGTAAAGAGATTAATGGATAAATTTGCCGAAACTGGGTCTGTTAGTGATGTAAAGACAACAACGCGCTATCGACCAGGTCGACCGACCGAAAATGTCGCAGCTGTGATGATGTCGCTCAAACTCCATCCACCTCAATTCGACACCGAGCTCAGCAAATTGGTGTTTCCAAATCCACTTTGCAGCGAATTTTGACGAAAGATTTGCATCTTCATGCATACAAAGTTCAATTGATTCAGGAACTGAAGCCAACTGACCATGGACAGCGAAGGGAGTTCGTTAATTGGGTATTGGAGAGACAACATGAAAATGCTGATTTTGCCGATAAAATCATCTTCAGTGACGAGGCCCATTTTCATCTTGATGGCTTCGTCAATAGGCAGAATTGTCGCATTTGGGGTGCGGAAAATCCTCGAGTGATTCACGAGAAGCAAATGCATCCTCAACGTGTCACTGTGTGGTGTGGTTTTTGGGCTGGAGGAATCATTGGACCTTTTTTTATGAAAATGAGGCAGGTCAAGCGCAAACAGTCAATGGTGTTCGGTATCGTGAAATGATAACCAGTTTTTTCTTGCCTAGAATTGAAGAAATGAATGTGGAGGGCATGTGGTTCCAACAAGACGGCGCCACATGTCATACAGCCAGAGAAACAATTCAATTGATGCATCAGTCATTTCCCGGTCGTGTTATTTCGCGTTTTGGAGATCAGAATTGGCCGCCTAGATCGTGCGATTTAACACCATTAGATTTTATTCTTTGGGGTTTTTTGAAGTCGATGGTTTACGCGAATAAGCCGACGACGACTCAAGCCTTAAAAGACGAAATCGGACGCTGCATTAATGAAATACCGCAGCATTCATGCAAAACGGTCATTGAAAATTTCATTAAAAGATCGCGTGCATGCCAGCAAAGCCGCGGCGGCCATCTGCACGATATATTGTTCCATACATAACCTCATTCTGTCTACTTTGCGATATAATAAAGTTTCACGATTTTTTCTTAAATATCTGTGTTTTATTTAAAATTAAAAAATTGCGCTCTTCTTGGGACACCCTTTATATAAAAATGAATCTGTGTTTGTAAGTTTGTTTGTTTGTTCTTTATAGCAGCCTAAACAACTCAACCGATCTTCTTGAAATTTTCACAGTATGTTCATGCTGAACCGGTGGTGCAAATAGGCTATATAACTTTTTGATATTTTCAGTGGGCGTGGCACCTCCCACACAAATTGGGGATTTATTCGTTTTTTTTATAAATTAGCATATTCGGAATACTGTTGCAGCTAGAGTCTTGAATTTTTGTGAATGTTCACTAATTGTTAGTCTGCACAGTTGTGCCAAAAATGGACGGTAATGGAAAAGTGGGGGTGGCGTCCCATACGAAGTTAAAACCTATTATTGAATATTGCCAGTTCTATGACACCTAGAGTGCTCTAATTTTGTGTAAGTGCATCTAGCATCAATGTGCGTAGTTGTGCCAAAAATGGACGGTAGTGGGCGTGGCACCTCCCATACGAAGTTAAAACCCATTTTCGAATATATTCCGTTCTATGCCAGCTACAATACTTATCTTTTGTGTGAGTGCATCTAGCGTAAACCTGTGCCAAAAATGGACGCTATTGGGAAAGTGGGCGTGGTACCTCACATACGAAGTTAAAACATATTATCGAATATGGTCAGTAGGTGTCATAGACCTAGAGTGCTGAAATTTTGTGTGAGTTGATCCAGTGTAAATAGTTGTGCAAAGATGGGCGGAAAGTGGCCGTGGCCCTTCCCACATAAAATTAAAACCGGGTTTAGAGTATTTCGACACCGTGATGGGCGGAAAGTGGCCGTGACCCTTCCCATATGAAATTAAAAAAAATGCTTTGGAGTATATTCTACACCGAGATTCCTATATTGTTGTGTGAGTCAATTTATTTTTAGTAAAATTACAAGTTATAATTTAGTTTATAATTTAGTAAAATTACAAGTTTTCTGTGGATTTTCTTAGCACAATTGTAAAGAAAGGTTATAAAAAGAGAAATATTCATTCGTCAGCAGCCGACTTAAGTCAAGAAAACGGAAATTATATTATTTTTTTAGTTTTTGTGTTGTTTTATTAGTGAACAAATTGATTGATTTTATATGTGTTTTGAATGTAATGTAACTTCTTCTTACGAATGAACTTTTTTGTTTGGTAATGGAAAGGAGGAGAATAACAAAAAATCAAATTGATTTTGACATGTTTTCCATTATTCGCCGTATACTAACGTTCTCCGTGGAACCTATCCATTTCTTTAGTATCTCAGGGAAGAACCTTGATTATAATTGGTCCATATATTACCGATCAGGATATAAATTAATGTGAAAGCAGATTTTAATTTTACCGTTGGTTTTTTTTTGCCTGGCGAAGCGGACGGGGATTCAGCTAGTGCTTTCATATATGTTGCATTCGAGTGGAATATGGGCGATGCTGCCGCACCCCTTCGGTAAAAACAGTGAAAACGGGACGGAGTTTTGTTATTTCCTAATCATAGGTTATTACTATGACCTGACCCACTTTGTCAAATCGAGAAGAATATTTGTATATCCAAGCATGGAATGAAGTGATCCACTTACACAATAGGGATCAATTTGAAGAAATTCGGTGAAAATACGTGGTTAAGTCAAACCGGGAGCGAAATTTGTATGGGTGCTGTATATAAATCTGAACCGATCTAACACATTTTTATCACAGGTCTTTCTAGACCTGTATTGTGATTACAAGAATTGATGGACAGACAGACGGATATTGCTAAATCGATTCAAAAAGTGATTCTAAGTCGATAGGTAAAGGGTGTTTTTTATTGGGGTATATAACTTTAAGTTGGCATCACTTTTTTAACTGGCGGCCATTTTGTCAGCTGTCAAGTGATTAATATTTAGTTTGGTTTGCCATTTCATCATGAACAGGTTGACAAAAGAACAACGCTTGCAAATCGTGCAAAATTTATTTCGAAAGTAATGGTTCAGTTCGCGAAGTTCACCGCAAGCTCCGTCCATTTTATGGTCGACATAATCGTCCATCAGAGCAATTAATTCGGTTAACCATGGATCGTTTTCGCACTACGTTTACTCTATGTGATAATACGCATCCGCAGAGACGTCGAACAGTGCGCACCGAAGAAACAATTGCCGCTGTAGAGCAAAGTGTTGAATAGGACCCGAATGAATCGATTCGCCACCGTGCACAGCAATTGGAGTGGTTGAAAATTGGACCTGTAGAATTGGCTATATTCGAGCCAGCCGCGGCGGCCACATGCCCGAAATCATATTTAAACATTAATGGCATAAAATTATCCTTCCAATAAAGCCAAATTGATGGACATTAAAACGATTTTCTTGTGTTTTATTTCAATTCGAAGTTCTATACCTCAATAAAAAACACCCTATATAACTAACAATGGGTCTATCTCACTTCCTTTTGGGTGTTACAAACAAATGCACAATGACTTTATACTCCCGTGGAGTATATAAAAATAAAAATCATGGTGTGTACATCCCTCTAATTACGTAAACATGTATCAGATTCTCTTCAGATTTGGCAAAACATCTTATATATAAACTAGGAATACCTATGGAGAAAATAAGATCGGTTCAGATTTATATATTATTATTAAAATGTCGATTTGACTTTTTCTGCTCTAGAAACCACATATTTTAACAGATCTTCTTAAAATCTTGCAAAATATCTTATATTTAAACTAGAAACACCCATGGTGAAAATGGGTCTGATCGGTTCAGATTTAAATATAGCTCCCATGCAAATTTCGCTTCAGGATAGTATTTTTCCGCCCATAAACCACGTATTTTCTACCAAGTCACCGTTATACGTGACTTGGTAGAATCTATTGAGCAAGTGGGTCACTTTATTCCATGTTTGGATATAGCCCCGATACAAATATTTTTTCGATTTGACAAATTGGACCGGGTCATATTAGCGTATGATTAGGAAACATACAAAAATTCTTCCCGTTTTCACTTTTTTACCGAATTGAATTGTATTCGGATAGAAAGTGGAGTGTATCATATAGTCGACGCCGCCCAACTTTAGCCTTTCCTTATTTGTTTACTTGATACCGTAACGCTTATACTTTATTACCTTACTTTTGATTTAGTCAGAAACTGAAACACATCTACAATCGCCTAAATATTTCATTTTAAGTGGAACAACCACAACATTCTCTTTCCTGCCATACAAACCGACCCGGTTGATTGTACATATACATAAACAAACATGACATAATAACATAGCTGACAGGTTATTCACCCACTAAAGCAAGATACCAGAGCATAAAACTAAACTATTGTTGTCACACTGATTTGCTTTATTTATTTGGGTGATTAGCGTTCCGCCAAATTGGGCCAAAACTGTTAATAGGTGTGTTCGATGTGTATGTTTGTTAGCTTAAACTTAATACAGTTGTTTGTTACTCACATAGCTATTACGTTTGGAGAGGGGAAATTTGTCTTGTCGATTTTTTTAAATATCAAGCAAATGCCGCCACATTATCTAGTCTGTAGCAAGTTATTAAGTTGTCTAGCAAGTCTGGCCAATCAAACACGGCGAGTGTTTCATTTTAAACGCCATTGCTTGCTGTGTTTCTGTGCCGAGTATGTGTAACATTTCAAGTGTTAATCTTATGTGGATGGTGAAAGTAATAATAAAGTTGATAATAATGGTGGTTTCTAGACGGGCATAGAAATTTAAATTGAGATAAAAAACTGAGATCGCACCGAAAATTTACTTTATTAGAAAGATAATTTTATGCCATTGGCCAGACCTGTATTGGATTGTGGAAGTCCAATTTATATATCACAGCAATGTTTCTTACCATATTGTCTTCAAGGGTGCATAATATTTCTGGGTTTTTCGCATAAAACAATAGCCGCAGAGAAAACAAGTAAAAACGGTGTTACTTATATACTTACTTATATAACTTACTTATATAAAGTTGTGGATTGCATTCCACAAGGCTGTCGATTTTCGTAGAAGTGCAGTAATATTACAGGAAAATATAATTTTTTAATATAGCCAAACCACCACAAAAAAAAAATTGAAAAAAAATAAAAAAATATTATAAATAACAAGTAAGGAATGGCTAAAGTCGGGCGGGGCCGACTATATAATACCCTACACCACTCCCTGCGTATATACCTCGCTTTGATTTCTAAACCCAGGTATTTCATGGGAGCAATTTTATGTAGCTCATATAAATTATGCAGTTACTATAAATTCATCTTTAGTCAAATTTAATGAATATGGTAAATAATAAAGTAATTGATCCAATTTTCCAGGAAATATTCCGAGTAAGATAAATATAACATGATCTGCAAAAATTGATCAAGATCCAATGCATAGTTTTCATTCACGGTATGTATTTCTAGTTGAAACAAATAATGATCTGCAAAATTTGATGAAGATCCGATGTAAGATGTAGTTTCTAGAGCTGTAATAAAGCAGAATGGGGCCCCATTTGGGTTATTCCAAAGTATGGACATATGGGCATCTCCCAAACAGACGTCGTCAAATCGGTTCAGCTGGTGATTCTAAGCCGATCCGTATACTTAAAGGTAGGTCTAGCTCAATTATTTCTTGGTGTTACAAACATTTGGCGCGAAACTAACTTATAATACCCTAGTCCACGAAGTGTTGAAGGGTATAAAAATAATATTTTTATTATTTCAACCCACGCTTATAAGACAAGGCTACCAATAGGTTTATATATCGAAATAATACTTCAAGTCAATCCAAAAAAATCTTATATTTATACTTTCAAAAAACCTTAAATACCATAAATATTGGTAGGTGCGGATGCTACAGTTGGTTGTATTTCCATTCTATTTTAATTTCAAAAGTACAAGTACGAATTTTGAAAAACCTTTTTATTTTGCGTATCTATGCAGTCAGAGGAATATATACACCGAATTCCATGATTCTAGCTGTGGCCATTTGGTTGGTACCATTTTTATCCCCTTTTTCCATTTTAACCCCAAAAAGTACGATTTTCGGAAAATCAGTTTATTTTACTTGTCTACTCAATCAGAAGAGTGTATACACGGAATTTCATTATTCTAGGTGCAGCCGTTTGGTTGGTACCATTTTCATCCATTTATTCCCATTTTAGCCCTTAAAAGTACGAATTTGGAAAAACTAGTTTTATATTATGTATCTAGTCAATTAGAGGAATGTACACACCGAATTTCATGTTTCTAGCTGTTGTCGTTTAATATGTACAATTTTTATCCCTTTTTGCCCCCACTGCACCCCCTACGAATAAAAATCGTTTTATGGTGCACGTTTTTGTTATGGGGGGAATGGTATGCGCATTTTCAAGTAAGTAAGCATATATCACGTAAGTACAAGCAGACATATTAAAAAACAAGTAAGGAAAGGCTAAAGTCGGGCGGGGCCGACTATATAATACCCTACACCACTCCCTGCGTATGTACCTCGCTTTGATTACAAAACCCAGGTATTTCATGGGAGCAATTTTATGTAGTTCATACAAATTATATAAATTATATGCTATAAATTTATCTTCAGTAAAATTTAACGAGTATGGTAAATAATATGGTAATTGATCTAATTGTCCGACAGACAAATACAAATTATACAGTAGTATACCAAAGTCATTTCAAAGTATGGACATATGGACATCACCCAAACAATTCTCATTGCAATTCAATTCGGTAAAAAAGTGAAATCGGGAAGGATTTTTGCATCCTGTAAATGTATGTGTTTGACAAAAAATGTTAAATCGGAAAGGACATTTGTATGGGGGTATATTGAAACCTGGAACGATGTGACCCGCTTTCACCATGTCTGTTTATTGGTGAAATATAATATGTAAAATTTGGCCAAAATCGGTTAAACATTCGGGAGCAACATTTGTATGAGGGCTCTATCTAAATCTGAACCTATCTTACCCACTTTCACCATAGATGTTTCTAGTTCGATTATAAGATGTTGTGCCAATTTTAAAGAAAAACGGGTACAATGTGTGGATTTTAGAGCGGAAAAAGTGAAATAGGGAGCGAAATTTGTATGGGGGCTATATCTAAATCTGAACCGATCTTACCCAATTTTTGCATACGTATTTCTAGTTGGATTATAAGATGTTCTGCTAAATTTAGAGAAAATCGGGTACAATATGTCGTTTCTAGAGCGGAAAATGTCAAATCGGGAGCGACATTTGTATGGGGGCTATATCTAAATCTGAACCGATCTTACCCAATTTTTGCATACGTGTTTCTAGTTTGATTATAAGATGTTCTGCAAAATTTAAGGAAAATCGGTTACAATATGTCGTTTCTAAAGCGGAAAAAGTGAAATCGGGAGCGACATTTGTATGGGGCCTATATCTAAATCTGAACCGATCTTACCCAATTTTTGCATACGTATTTCTGGTTAGATTATAAGATGTTCTGCAAAATTTAAAGAAAATCGGGTACAATATGTCTTTTCTAGAGCGGAAAATGTCAAATCGGGAGCGACATTTGTATGGGGGCTATATCTAAATCTGAACCGATCTTACCCAATTTTTGCATACGTGTTTCTAGTTTGATTATAAGATGTTCTGCCAAATTTAAAGAAAATCGGGTACAATATGTCGTTTCTAGAGCGGAAAATGTCAAATCGGGAGCGACATTTGTATGGGGGCTATATCTAAATCTGAACCGATCTTACCCAATTTTTGCATACGTGTTTCTAGTTGGATTATAAGATGTTGTGCCAAATTTAAAGAAAATCGGGTACTATATGTGCTTTATAGGGCGGAAAAAGTCAAATCAGGAGCGACATTTGTATGGGGGCTATATCTAAATCTAAACCGATTTCCTCCAAATTCAATACCGATGGTCATTGGCCAGAAAAAATAACTTCTGCCAAGTTTCATGACAATCGGACAACAATTGCGACCTGTAGAGTGCGAACAAGCTTAGATGGACAGCAGACGGACAGACGGACGTACAGACAGACATCGTTAAATCGACTCAGCTGGTGATTCTAAGCCGATCGGTATACTTAAAGGTGGGTCTAGCTCGATTATTTCTTGGTGTTACAAACATTTGGGGCGAAACTAACTTATAATACCCTAGCCCACGAAGTGGTGTAGGGTATAACAAGTAAGGAAAGGCTAAAGTCGGGCGGGGCCCAGAGATACAAGCCGACCGATTTTAAGCCGACAAGCCGCCGCCGCCGCATGTTTCTGCACGAGCCGCGCCGCCGCCGATTTCATCGGCTCAAATCGACTCAACCACGCCGCCGATTTCATCGACTCCTATCGACTTCAACCACGCCGCCGTGATTTGACGGAGTTCTAACTCAGTCAAATCTTACTAGCAAAATATACAACCCACTTAAAATTACAAAAGAAAATATAAATGTCAACTTAGACAACCTACTGCTGTGAAATATATTGATCTATCTTTCATTTATATAAGTCAATTCCAGTACGTGTGGCCATGTGTTCCTATAAATAACAATATCTATTGTGTTTCTTTAGTGTGTCAGAGTAGGTAGAGTATTATCATTCTTTGGAAGGATTATGATATTAAAGAACGTCTGGTCAAATATGCCTCACATGAAAAGCTGTAATTGCAAAAATATTTATTATACTTATCCATATTATACATTTTGGGAATGGATTCCTTCTCCCAAAAAATAATTGTATGAGTTAACAATTAGGGTATCCAACCGATTAAATTTTATTTATATATTATATTAATCGAAAAATTATTGTCAAATATTTGTTCGAATAATAAACAATCATGATTTTCGAATAAAGAATAATTCGAATAAATTGTCACAAATAATCGATTATTCGATATTATAAGTTTTGCTTTAAAAACTAATGAAATCGTCGTATGCTTTGTATGATAAATTGATTTTGAATAGCCAGTTTGCTCCATTTGGTTACACCAAATAAAGGGTGATTTTTTAAGAGCTTGATAACTTTTTAAAAAAAAAAACGCATAAAATTTGCAAAATCTCATCGGTTCTTTATTTGAAACGTTAGATTGGTCCATGACATTTACTTTTTGAAGATAATTTCATTTAAATGTTGACCGCGGCTGCGTCTTAGGTGGTCCATCCGCTTAGTCCAATTTTGGCATTTCCACGTTTTTGAGTAACAGAGACCCAATTGGTGCGAACGGCGACGAATCGAAAATTGGTGGTCATCATTAACACTGGCCGATACAGCTGCGATATTTTCTTCAGTTCGCACTCTACGTAAGCGTGTTGGTGGTTTAATGTCCAACAATGTAAATTTGGTGCGAAATTTAGTCACAATAGCGCGAATAGCCGCTTCAGTGGGTCGATTAAACTGACCATAAAATGGAAGCGCGCAATGAACTTTCTTAACAGAGCACGCATTTTGATAATAAAATTCAATAATTTGCAAGCGTTGTTCGTTTGTAAGACGATTCATGATGAAATGTCAAAGCATACTGAGCATCTTTCTCTTTGACACCATGTCTGAAATCCCACGTGATCTGTCAAATACTAATGCATGAAAATCCTAACCTCAAAAAAATCACTCTTTATAAAACCACAATTTTTTTCGAGCTATTAAAATAACGATTTATCCGAGTTCATTTAAAAATAGCAAAAACTGGCCAATAGCTTCGGAATTATTTAAAATTTAAAGAATAGTAATTTCATAGAATAGTAAATTCATAGAAAAATTGAGGTTAACACCGTGATAATAAAGTCAGTTCTGTTATAAATCATATGATCCATATTCGAAAAAAGTCAATGGATAACTTCTGATATTATGCTCATTTAAGAGAAGGTTCTTTATTTTGATAAGATATTAAGATTTTTGTCAACTTCTAATGAATTTCGAATTTGATGTTACAATTTTTAAATAAAATCAGATACATAATACACGTTCAATATATAATTTTTCTTTTCTTTCGCTAATAAAAATTATTTTTTTTTGCTCAAAATAAAAAATTATTTTTTCACATTGTCGCCAACTACAATATAAATATTTGTATCAAAACAAACTTTCAAAAAAATATTTTGTGTTGACTTTTTTGGACTTAGCCTCGATAACCATAAATTTGACTTATACTGGATAATTATCCAGGCTAAGTCCAATATTTTTAATATAAAATATTTTTTTCAAAAAGTGTTTTCATACACACATTTAAATTGCTGTTGGTGATAATTTAAAAAAATAAGTTTTTATTTTGAGTGAAATTTTAACTTTTTATTTAGGGTTTTCTTATTGCAGCTTAGTTATCCAGTCTTAAAGAAAAACAGCCTTATAGTTGAACTACCCGTAAACTGACGTGTCTTGTCTATATAACTCTAATTAATTATATTTTATTTAAGTGGACAGTTGTTCGATTAATCGGTTAATCGAATAACTCTCGACTTCATTATTCAATTAAGTGGAAATTTTTTGTTTTCAAATAAACGAAAAATCGAATAACACAAAAGTCCGAATAATTGGATACCCTAATAACAATATTAAATTATTGGAACATTGGCTAATATCAACGAATATTGAACTACTTGCCGAAAAATAAAAGAAAATTGTTCCTTCCAAATAGGGGTATTCGAATGACAGAACGAGCCGGCAAATCAGCCGAAAGCCGCCGCCGCCGACCCATTTTGAACAGCGCCGCCGCCGCCGATAATTATGGTTCGGCTTGTAACTCTGGCGGGGCCGACTCTATGATACACTCCACTTTCTATCCGAATACAATTCAATTCGGTGAAAAAATGAAAACGGAAAGGTTTTTTGTATCCCGTAAATGTATGTGTTTGACAAAAAATTTTAAATCGGAAAGAACATTTGTATGATGATATATTGAAACCTGGAACGAAATAGGTGAAATATAAAATGTATAGTTTGGCCAAAATTGGTTATACTTTTGGGAGCAACATTTGTATTTGGGCTATATTTAAATCTAAACCGATCTTACCCACTTTCACCATAGTTTTGTTTAGTTGGACTATATGATGTTGTGCAAATTTAAAATAAAATCGGGTACAAAATGTGGTTTCTATAACGGAAAATATCAAATCTGGTGCGTCATTTGTATGGGGACTATATCTTAATCTGAACCGATCTTACCCAATTTCTGCATAGGTGTTTCTAGTTGGATTATAAGATGTTGTGCCAAATTTAAAGAAAATCGAGTACAATATGTTGTTTCTAGAGCGCAAAAGTCAAATCGGGAGCGACATATGTATGGAGCCTATATCTAAATCTGAACCGATCGTACCCAATTTCTGCATAGGTGTTTCTAGTTAGATTATAAGATGTTGTGCAAATTTTAAAGAAAATCGAGAACAATATGTGGTTTCTTGAGCGGAATATGTCAAATCGGGAGCGACAATTGTATGGGGGCTATATCTAAATCTGAACCGATTTGCCTCAAATTAAATAGCGTTCGTCCTTGATACACAAAACTTGGTTGTGCCAATTTTTGTAAAGATCGGACTATAATTGCGACCTGTAATTTGAATACAACAATAGATGGACAGACGAACAGACAGACGGACATTGCGAAATCGACTCAGAAAGTGATTCTAAGCCGATCTGTATAATAAACGATGGGTCTAACTCGTTTCCTTTTGGGTGTTACAAAGAAATGCACAAAGACATAATACTCTCGTGGAGTGTATAAAAACATCCTTAAATACTTTAAATATTAGGGGTATTTTCAGTCCTTGTGAGGGAAAATTTTTCCCTCTGAGCCGATTTCGCCCACTTTCAATCCCAACCGATCTGCAACCATAAGACACATTTACGGAAAATTTCAACCTCCCAGCTCATTTCGATCGGAAGCTAGCGTGCCAGAAGGACAGACATGCGGACATGGCTATATCGTCTTAGAATTTTACCACGACCCCGATACTTTATGGGGTCTCCGACGAATATTTTAAGGTGTTACAAACGGAATGACAAAGTGAATATACCCCCACCCATAGGTGGAGGGTATAAAAAATCTAGAGGCATTAAATCGCACGTTCTACGTAGCCAATTTACTGGTCACTGCCTCAAAACAGGCTATATCAACTTTTTCAACTGATCTATCCTTAGAGCCACAGCTAGATTATATATTTGCTGTGTATTGCAGTTCGTTTAAATTAATAAATAAAAAAATTGGCTACTGAAGTACTCAGCGGACTAACCGGTCTCAATAATGTAGTTAATAGTAATTAAAAGAACAATTTAGATTTCGTAAATTAATCCAAAACGCTGTTATTTAATTAGCTCAGGCTTTTTGAAATCTAAAACTTGTATTTTAATATAGCAAACCAATCTTTTTCTGTCCGTTAAACGTTTATAAAAGAACGTTTCGACTTTCGTTGATTTTCATTTTTAATCGAAATTTTGCAAAATGAAGTCAATAGCAATTTTGTTAACGATCGTGGCCCTGTGTTACGGCAGTGTGAGTTCGAATCTTTGGCCGAAAATCGCCGCCATTTTTATTTTCCGTATTCTTTTTTGCATTCTAGGAAGAAGAATGTCACGGAACTTCGGCCAAGGCGGTTATAGCGAAATGTCTAGCCGATTATGGTGGTGATGAAGGTATGTTAAATTGGACTAGGGAGTCACGGTTTAGAATTTTATAATTGATTGAATCATCTGTTTTCAGCTCTTCTGACAGACTGGGTGCAGCTGAAGGAAGCCAACGACGATACAAACAAATGTTTCCGGGCCTGTATAATGACTGAATGTAAATATGTAAGTTTTTATACACTCCACGAGAGTATTATGTCTTTGTGCATTTGTTTGTAACACCCAAAACGAAACGAGATAGACCCATTGTTAATTATACCGATCAACTTAGAATCACTTTTTGAGTCGATTTAGCAATGTCCGTCCGTCCGTCTGCCCATCTATTCTTGTAATCACGATACAGGTCGCAATTGTAGACATAACTAAATGAAACTTTGCACAATGAAGTTTTTCGGGACATGGACGAACGCTATTTAATTTGAAGAAAATCGGTTCAGATTTAGATATAGCCCACGTACGAATTTCACTCACGATTTGACTCTTTTCACTCTAGATACCACATATTTTAACAGATATTCTTCAAAATTGGCAAAACATCTTTTATTTCAACTAGAAGCACCTGTGGTAAAAATGTGTTAGATCGGTTAAGATTTATATATAGTTCCCATTAAAATTTCGCTGCCGATTCTACTTTTTCTGCTCTAAAAACCACATATTTTAGCAGATCTTGTTCAAATTTTGCCAAATATCTCATATTTCCACTAGAAATACCCATGGTAAAATGGGTTTGATCGGTTCAGATTTATATATATCTCCCATACAAATTTCGTTCCCGGCTTGAACTGGTAGAACCTATTGTGTAAGTGGGTCATAGCACCGACACAAATATTCTTCTCGATTTGACAAATTGCGTCAAGTCATATTAGGCTATGATTAGGAAACATATATAAATCCTTCCCGATTTCACTTTTTACCGAATTGAATTGTATTCGGATAGAAAGTGGAGTGTATCATATAGTCGGCCCGCCCGATTTTAGCCTTTCCTTACTTGTTTTAATTTGTACAAGTTGTTTATATCTTATCGAAAAGTTAGTGTGAATATACCTCAAAATATGTAGCGATTTTTCAAAAGTTGTGAGCTTTTTTTTCTGAAAGTAATATCCTTAGACTAAGGCAATTTCAATACCGAGACAAAATACTGTCAATACCATACCATTTTTCCGCGTACGAAGTAGGGGGTAGTGGCCATGGTGCAAATGGGTCAGATCGGTTCAGATTTATATATAGCTCCCACACAAATTTCAGTCCCGATTTCACCTTTTCCGCTCTATACATATACCACATATTTTAACAGATCTTCTTCAAATCTTGTAAAATTTTTTATATTTCAACTAGAAACAGTCATGGTGAAAATGTGTCAGATCGGTTCAGATTTACATATAGCTCCCATAAAAATTTCGCTCCCAGATCGACTTTTTCCGCCCCAGAAACCGCGTATTTTCACCGAATTTCTTCAAAGTGATTGTGAAAGTTAGTCACTTCATTCCATGTTTGGATATAGCCCCGATACAAATATTCTTCTCGATTTAACAAAATGGACCAGGTCATAGTAGCCTGTGATTGGGAACCCGACTTTAGCCTTTCCTTACTTGCTTTTATTTTGCTTGATTTTTTGTATTGCACCAAAATTTTGTTTCTGTATTTATCCATCTTTCAGTTTCAAGACAATGGTAAATTACACGAGGATGTACCGAGAAGGGTGTCCCGTATTTTACATGGAGGCGATGAGAACAAAATTGAGCCTATTGAAGAGGCAGCCAATAGATGCCTGCGTATACTGCAATTCGAAGAAAATGTGTAAGTAAATTTCACCGATGGGTTTGAAAATGATCGCTGGGTAAATTTTTGCCTGAAATTATATATCCATTCCGTTAAGGACTAAAAAGTATTTTGGAGTTACAAATTAAATTCTTTGGCGATAAAATAGGAAATAGTGGATCTAAAAGCATTTTAACTATGATCATTTGCAAATCCTTATGAACTTTAAAATTTATTCATGGGGATCTTTTAATATTTTGGTGTAATTTGTCTAGGTGCAACAACGCTGAAAACTGGTCCAGATGTTTAGTACAACAATGTGAAAACTGTGGCTTGAGTTTTTATATTTCCGACTCATCTTGAAATGAAAAAAAAATAATCAAAATAAAGTACATTCTCAAAAATCTAAGGATTGTGTTTTAACTTGGAATTCCACTGTTCGTTCCAAAAATGAGTTAAACCTGCAACATCTTTTATTTTTATCCTAAACTAGTTTACCCGGCAAACGTTGTTTGCCTTCAAATTTTATTTATTTATCGGTGCAGGTAATACACATTTATTTGAAGGAAAAAATGTGAATAGTATATGAACTATTAAATGGTAAAAAGTATATGCATAATTAAGAACATGTAAATGTTATTTATTATAGTGGAGCCGCAGAACTTCGTCTCATAGGCGTTGTCGTACGTCATTTCAAATTGCGGAAATCCCGTGGTCAATTGTCCATCGCATTTTCAAGAAGAAATTAGTCAGTGTTGTCGCTGGTGGGTTTTGAGCAAGTTTTACAGTATTTGCTGCAGTGAAATAAACTCGTTGAACGTTTTCCAGATGCACTGCCAAATGAGTAACAGTCGGATAGCGTTCGTAAATGAGAATATACGCCAAATTGGAGCTCCGTTTCTCGGAATGATCAACCGGTTCGCGTTAAAATGCATTGCGCTGACCTTCTTGGTGATTTCATTGCGCCGACCTTCTTGGATTGAATCTGCGTTCATCAATAATATATGCTCTAAATGAAGTCATTTGAAAGCATCCGTTATATTTCTGAGTGTTCGATAGAAAATGAAGTGATTCTGGCCTTTCGCCATGAAGCAATGGCTCTGGTGGTACAGACAATTGTGGTTATTTAACAATCCAAACGTAATTTATCATGAAGATGACATCGTAAAATCACTCCATACAAATCGGGGATATTTCGGGAATTTTTATGGGTATTCTTGTTTGGCGACCAATCCGAATTGGTGTGAATCATCGAAATCGGTCCATGGGTTCTTGAGTTAAAAGCGTAGTAACTAACGCCACTCTCTTTTATATATATAGAAAATGCTGCAAAAATCGTAGTGAGTGAAAGCTATAGCTGAATATATGGAAACCACCCAAAGGACAGAGCAAGTCTAGTTTTAACTCTTAAACTAGAAAGCTGTACAAACACCACTGAAAAGTACTAGAACTGAAAATTTTTTTTTGTTTTTTTTTTCACAAAAAAAAACAAGTAAAAACGGCGTTAAGTTCGGCCGGGAAGAACTTTATATACACTCCACCATGGGTTGCATTTCATAGAGGCTGTCGATTTTCGTAGAAGTGCAGTAATATTACAGGAAATATATATATTTATTTTGAATATAACCAAACCAAAACAAATACAAATTTTGAAAATCCAGTATCTCAAGTGCAAAATAACCTACCTTCATGATTCAAACAAGTAAGGAAAGGCTAAAGTCGGGCGGGCCGACTATATAATACCCTACACCACTCCCTGCGTATGTACCTCGCTTTGATTACTAAACCCAGGTATTTCATGGGAGCAATTGTATGTAGTTCATACAAATTATATAAATTATATTCATATAATTTATATGCTATAAATTCATCTTTAGTCAAATTTAACGAATATGGTAAATAATATGGCAATTGATCCAATTGTCTGACAGACAAATACAAATTATACAGTAGTTAACCAAAGTCATACCAAAGTATGGACATATGGGCATCACCCAAACAATTCTCATTGCAATTCAATTCGGTAAAAATTGAAATCTGGAAGGATTTTTGCATCCTGTACATGTATGTGTTTGACAAAAAATGTTAAATCGGAAAGGACATTTGTATAAGGGTATATTGAAACCTGGAACGATGTGACCCGCTTTCACCATGTCTGTTTATTGGTGAAATATAATATGTAAAGTTTGGCCAAAATCGGTTAAACATTCGGGAGCAACATTTGTATGAGAGCTATATTCATCATAGGTTTTTTAGTTGGATTATAAAATGTTGTGCAAATTTTAAAGAAAATCGGGTACAATATGTATTTTCTACAGCGGAAAATGTCAAATCGGGATCGACATTTGTATGGGGGCTATATCTGAATCTGAACCGATCTTACCCAATTTTTGCATACGTGTTTCTAGTTCGATTATAAGATGTTCTGCCAAATTTAAAGAAAATCGGGTACAATATGCCGTTTCTACAGCGGAAAATGTCAAATCGGGAGCGACATTTGTATGGGGGCTATATCTAAATCTGAACCGATTTCCTCCAAATTCAATACCAATGGTCCTTGTCCAGAAAAAATAAATTCTGCCAAGTTTCATAACATTCGGACAACAATTGCGACCTGTAGAGTGCGAACAAGCTTAGATGGACAGCAGACGGACGGACGTACGGACAGACAGACATCGTTAAATCGACTCAGCTGGTGATTCTAAGCCGATCGGTATACTTAAAGGTGGGTCTAGCTCGATTATTTCTAGGTGTTACAAACATTTGGCGCGAAACTAACTTGTAATACCCTAGACCACGAAGTGGTGTAGGGTATAAAAATGTTTGCCGTAAAAGTAAAAAGCACGATTTTGAAGGGGAAGAGGAATGTGTACACCGAATTCCATGTTCTAGCTGCGGTCATTTGGTTGGTACCATTTTTATCCCTCCGTACCCATTGTATCCCTTGAAAGTATGAATTTGGAAAAAACTTTTTTATTTTTCATGTCTACGTAGTGAAAGGAATGAATACTCCGAATTTGATGACTCTAGCTGCGGTCATTTGGTTGGTACTATTTTTATCCCCTTTTTTCATTTTAACCCCAAAAAGTACGAATTTTTAAAAGTCCGTTTATTTTACTTGTCTATGCAATCAGAGGAATGTATACACCGAAATTCATTATTCTAGGTACAGCCGTTTGGTTGGTACCATTTTGATCCCTCTATTCCTATTTTACCCCTTAAAAGTAGGAATTTCGAAAAAATACTTTTATATTATGTATCTACTCAATTAGAGGAATGTACACAGTGAATTTCGTGTTTCTAGATGTTGTCGTTTAATATGTACCATTTTTATCCCTTTTTTGCCCCATTTCACCCCCTACAAATAAGAATCATTTACCAAATATCAAGCAAATATAAACAGACATATTAAAAAAACATGCTTAAATACGCTAAAATATTAGGGATTATTACGGGTATTTTTAGTCCTTGTAAGGGACAATTTTTTCCCTTTGGGCTGATTTCGCCCCGTTTCAATCCCAACCGCTATTTTATTTTTTTATTTTTTATGACCATCAAGAATATATATACTTTATAGGGTCTCAGGTCGATATTTCAAGGTGTTACAAACGGAATGACAAAGTAATTAAGTCCTGGAGGTGGAGGGTATAATAAATTTATGAGAGATGTGATATGTAATGACCAAAACTTGTATTTTTGCAAAAAATTGTTTTAATACAATAACTGCAATAACTCAGTGAAATACTGACGGATTTATAACAAGTAAGGAAAGGCTAAAGTCGGGCGGGGCCGACTATATGATACACTCCACTTTCTATCGGAATACAATTCAATTCATTTAAAAAGTGAAACGGGAAAATTTTTTGTATGTTTCCTAATCACAGGCTAATATCGCCTGGTCTAATTTGTCAAATCGAGAATAATATTTGTATCGGGGCTAAATCCAAACAAGTGACTAACTTTCACAATAAGTTCTTCTAGTTGAACTATAACGTGTTATGCTCAATTTTAAGAAATTCTCTGAAAATACGCGGTTTCTGGGGGAACTAAATTTGTATGAGAGCTATATGTAAATCTGAACCGATGTGACCCATTTTCACCATAGGTGTGTGTACCTAGTTTAAATATAAGATGTTTTGCCAATTTTAAAGAAAATCTGTTAAAATATGTGGATTCTGGAGCTTAAAAATTCAAATTGGGAGCGAAATTTGTATGGGAGCTCTATATAAATCTGAACCGATCTAACACATTTTTACAACAGGTGTTTCCCGTTGAAATATAAGGTGTTTTGCCAATTTTGAAGAAAATCTGTTGAAATATGTGGTATCTAGGGCGGAAAAATTCAAATTGGGAGCGAAATTTGTATGGGAGCTATATATAAATCTGAACCGATCTAACATATTTTTACAACAGGTGTTTCCAGTTGAAATATAAAGTGTTTTGCCAATTTTGAAGAAAATCTGATGAAATATGTGGATTCTGGAGCGGAAAAATTCAAATTGGGAGCGAAATTTGTATGGGAGCTGTATATAAATCTGAACCGATCTAACATATTTTTACAACAGGTGTTTCCAGTTGAAATATAAAGTGTTTTGCCAATTTTGAAGAAAATCTGATGAAATATGTGGATTCTAGAGCGGAAAAATTCAAATTGGGAGAGAAATTTGTATGGGAGCTATATATAAATCTGAACCGATTTTCGTCAAATTAAATAGCGTTCGTCCTTGTCCCCAAAAACTTCGTTGTGCAAAGTTTCGTTTGGTTCTGGCTACAATTGCGACCTGTATCGTGATTACAACAATAGATGGACAGACAGACGGACAGACGGACATTGCTAAATCGACTGAGTAAGTGATTCTAAGCCGATCGGTATAATTAATAATATACCCTCCACTAGTGTATTATGTCGTTGTGCATTTGATTGTAATATCCAAAACCAAACAAGATAGACCCATTGTTCATTATACATATCGGCTTAGAATCACTTTCTGTTTCCGTTCATCTATTTTTGTAATCAAAGTACAGGTCGCAAATGTTTTTCGATCCTAACAACAATTGGCACAAGAACGAACGCTAATTAATTTGAAGTGAATCGCTTCAGCTTTAGATATAGCTCCCAAATAAATGTCGCTCCTGATTTGACATTTTTCTCCTCTAGAACCCACACATTTTACTCGATTTGCTTCAAATTTGGCACAGTACCCTATAATTAACCTAGAAATATCTATGATGAAAATAGGTCACATCGGTTCAGGTTTAGATATTGTAGCTCCCATACAATTTTTCTCTCGATATGACTTTTTCCGCTCTAGAAATTGAACTGCACTTGTACAAATTCTCGGTTCTCAGAAAACCCGGACAGTTAATTTCTACAAAAATTCTACTGACAAGTTTATATAGGAATCCTTGTATTGAAAGGTCTTCAGATGCACTTTAATCTTATTGAATAATTTATGGTGTTTATTATAAACTTTAGATAATATAGATCAAACATAAACTCAGAAAAAAGTATCCCACGAATTAAGTCAATATGTACTAAAATTGAACTTTGTATAATTAATAATTTTTCATATCAAGTACAAACTTTGCCTTGAAAATATGGCATGCCTTGAACATGATTCCATTTCAACTTTTCCTCCAAGCAAGTAAGATTTACTCACACTGAGGAAAGTTTACTAAAACTGAGGATATTTTTAAGAAATTTTAATCAAATCAAAGTAAATTTTTACACAAACTGAAGAGATTTTTCCCTCAATTCAAGTAAATTTGTAGTCAAACCAAGAAAATTTATAATCAATCTGAGGAAAATTTCCTTAAACCAACTAAATTTGTAATCAGTCTGATGTAAATACTTCCTACATGGAATTTTCTCATACAAAAAAATTCATTATTTTCTTTCTTAAAATGCTAGTAAATTTTATTCCGCACAAGTATAATATACTTAATTGTAAGAAACTTTTACTAGATCCAAAAAAATGCTTTAAAGTAAATTTACTACCCTATTTTGAGTATATGTACTATTTCTTCTGGCTTTGAAATGAGGACTCACATCTACCTAATTTTACATCTCGTAAGGAAATTTTAACTAAACTGCAGTAAACTTGTTAAACTAAATTGGAGTATGGATTTTACTCAGACCTAAGAATGTTATTTTCCTGAGTATAAGTAAAAATAATAATTCAATTCAAATTTAATTGCTAAACATAATACATATTAAAAATGAATAGAAAAAGTTAAGCTATATAATATACTTCTAATTACTTAAAATGTTCTGTTATCTTACAATGATTTCGTTTTAAATTATACAATTTACAATTAAGATTATTTCTGAGATATGAAAACGTATTAAATATAGACTCTTTATTTGCGACATCTGCTGAACAAACGTATTTTTATACCCTCCATTTGTCATTCCATTTGTAACACCTTGAAATATCGACATGAGACCCTATAAAGTATATATATTCTTGATCGTCATAAAATTCTAAGACGATCTAGCCATGTCCGTCCGTCCGTCTGTCCGACTGTTGAAAGCACGCTAGCATCTAAACGAAAGGAAGTAGAACGTTCAAATTTTCCATAAATGCGTCTTATAGTCGTAGATCGGTTGGGATTGAAACGGGGCGAAATTGGCCCAAAGGGCAAAATTTTTCCCTCACAAGGATTGAAAAGACCCATAATAATCCTTGATATTTTAGCGTGTTTAAGCATGTTTTTTGAATATGTCTGTTTATATTTGCTTGATATTTGGTATGCGCATTCCCCTTATAGCAAAAAAGTGCATGATAAAGTGATTCTTATTTGTAGGGTGTGAAATGGGGCAAAAAAGGGATAAAAATGGTACATATTAAACGACAACTGCTAGAAACACGAAATTCGCTGTGTACATTTCTCTAATTGATTAGATACATAATATAAAAGTATTTTTTCCAAATTCGTACTTTTAAGGGGAAAAATGGGAATAGAGGGATAAAAATGGTACCAACCAAACGGCTGTACCTAGAATAATGAAATTCGGTGTATACATTCCTCTGATTGCATAGACAAGTAAAATACACGGATTTTTCAAAATTCAGACTTTTTGGGGCTAAAATGAAAAAAGGGATAAAAATAGTACCAATCAAATGACCGCAGCGAGTCATGAAATTCGGGGTATACATTCCTCTGACTGTGTAGACACGGAAAATAAACTGATTTTTCGAAATTCGTACTTTTTGGGGTCAAAATGGAAAAGGGGGATAAAAATAGTACCAACCAAATGACCACAGCTAGAGTCATGAAATTGGGAGTATGCATTCCTTTGACTACGTAAACATGAAAAATAAAAGATTTTTTCCAAATACGTTCTTTCAAGGGATACAATGGTACGGAGGGATAAAAATGGTACTAACCAAACGGCTACACCTGGAATAATGAAATTCAGTGTATACATAGCTCTGATTGCGTAGACACTTAAAATAAACAGATTTTTCGAAATTCGTACTTTTTTGGGGATAAAAATAGTACCAACCAAATGACCGCAGCTAGAGTCATGGAATTCGGAGTATACTTTCCTCTGACTGCGTAGACACGGAAAATAAACGCATTTTTCAAAATTCGTACATTCAAGGGATACAATGGTACAGAGGGATAAAAATAGTACCAACTAAACGACTGCAGCTAGAATGATGAAATTCTAATTGTGTAGAAACGTCGAGGGGGTAAAAATGGCACCAACCAAATGGGCGCAGCTGGAATCATGGAATTCGGTGTATACATTCCTCTGACTGCATAGACACCCAAAATAAAAAGTTTTTTTCAAATTCGTAGTTTTTCTTTTACGGCAAAAATTGGTTGAATCATGAAGTTAGGATATTTTGCACTACGTACGTCTGTTAATGGATTTTCAAAATTTGTACTTTTGGAATTAAAATAGAATGGAAATACAACCAACTGTAGCACCCACTATCTACCAATATTTATTCTATTTAAGCTTTTTGAAAATATAAATATAAGAATATTTATTTTTTGATTTGAAATAAATAATGGTTTGAAATAATTAAAATATTATATTCATGTATAAAATTATTTTTTTCAATATTTGTATTTGTTGTGGTTTGGCTATATTAAAAAATTTATATTTTCCTGTAATAATACTGCACTTCTACGAAAACCGACAACCTATGTGGAAAGCAATCCATGGTGGAGGGTATAAAAAGTTCGGCCCGGACGAACTTAACGCAGTTATTACTTGTTTTTTTTCAACTATTCAACCGTTGGGCTATTATTTGTGGGGTGCCCTCAGCACCCACTTGAATGAAATTATTTTGCATTATTAACCGGAAGGATTTCAAATAAAAAAAGAAATTTGAGAAAATATTCAGTAGTTTTTTTATAGCATTTTCAAAAAAAAGTTATTTGTTGAAATATGTGGTTTCTAGAGCGGAAAAAGTAAATCATAGGAGACATTGGTATGGGAGCTATATAAGGGTCCGCCATCTAACGTTTTTTTTTTCAACTATTCAACCGTTGGACTATTATTTGTGGGGTGACCGAGGCAGCCATTTGAATGAAATTAGTTTCCATTATTAACCGGAAGGATTGTACTTTCAAATAAAAAAAGAAATTTGAAATTCAGTAGTTTTTTATATCATTTTCAAACCCTGTATATAAGTAAGTAATCCACAGTGTGTTGTAGGGTATAATTATCGAAGAATATAAAACTAAATCTTGTTTTGGAAAAACTCCGAAGTCTTCAATTTGATTGATTGTTTTAATGCTTTACTAATTATTTGTATTTTATTAAAAGTACTTAGATCACATTTTTACAAAATAAAATTGTTGACACCATAAATTTATATAGAGAAAAGCTTAGAGCTCATCAGAGAGTAGATCAAGAAAACAAGAAAAAAAATCACCAAGCCGTTCAGCGCCAAAAATACCCCAGGCATTATATTTAAGATCCGCACTCAACCGCTTCTTAGAGACCTTTTTCCTCGGCCTGTTTCTTCATGCAACCACCATACTGGACAGCTGCTTCACAGCTATTTCGTTATTGAAAAACAAATGATTGTTAATCTCAAATCAGTTATAAACTAATTCCATTGACTTACGGATCATCATCGACCTCCAGGGATTCACAGGCTTCGACCAAGGCTGTGGCCAAATCTTTCTTATCCGCATCGGGGATCATGGCTTTGGCCACTTCAATGGCAACATCTTTTACCAATTTACCCTCAGCGTTCATCTGAAATTGTAGAATTGAAGAAGTTTTGAACAATCTTCGAACGAAATCTTATTTTTGTATAATATCTGTCTACTTACAACACCGAATTTTTGCATAACACAAGCAGCCATGCATTTGCCCGCCTCACTGACCGGCGCTTGATGTGCCTTGAAGGCTTCGATGTCCTCTAAAAATCGAAAAATATATAAAGAATTATTAATAGAATTAGTATTGTACATTGTTTAAATAAGTATTGTTTATTAAATAAAGAAAACCTCAAATTAAATTTAAAATGTTTGTTTTCCTAATTGAGAAAACTCTAATTATTTTCCATTTAAATTGAATTTTTGATAATAAATGTGCGATATCGTTGTTTTTTTCACCTCTGGTATTCCAAATTCAATGCTCTGATTAGTCGTAATTTGAAAATGCAAATTTCTGAGTATATTTTATATATGTTTATATTTATATTTCATTTTTTTAATTCTTAATTAAATGTTTTGATTAGTAGCCATTAGAAATTGGAAATTTCTATTTATGTTTTTATTTTGTTCAATATAACAACCCTTTTACTGCGGATACTGCTGGGCAAAACTCAGACTGAGGAAAGATCCTGGCCAAATTTTAGTACAGTTTGTGACTATTTATTTTCAGCTCTTTTACTACTTCCATGTCAAATATTTATAACGCTTTGAAATAATCTAGACCCAAGTTTGAGTGCCTCGAAAGGCTTGAAATCCCCAGTTGGGCCAAGTTAACTATGCATATCTCTCCGCCTTACTATCTGTCTTTCCATCCTTCTCTCCGTCCATCCTTCAATCTCTCTTTGTCCGTCTGTTTACTCCTTCGTTCTGTCCGTCCATCTGTGTTCTTCGTCCATTCAACCAACATTCTAACCAACTAACTGTTGATCATCTCTGTTCACATAGAGTGTTTTAAATATTTTAATATACTTCAGGACATTTACCATCGGTGGCTCCTTTCTCATCCTTGCAAGCCATTGCAATTGCCAGAGCATTTTCCTTGGTTAGATCTTCAGCCTGAAATAAAGAAAAAAAGATAAAGAATGGAATATAAGATTTATATAAGGCCTGTGGATTTATATACTGTCGGAGAAAATATGAGATACACGCACAGAAAATGTATGGTTGAACATGATTACGGCAACTATTATATGTTCTCTACAATCACATTTCTTTGTCGCAATCATATTAATTTTTTTATACCCACCATCAAGGCTTGGGGAATTCTAAGTTCGACATTCCGTTAGTAACACGTTGAAATATCGTCCTGAGACCCTATAATGTATATATTAGGCTGGCCATACAAATGGAAAAATAAATTTCCAGTCACCCCACGAAAATGAAATATGGATTGTTTAATGATGATCTGCAAAATGTTTTGTCACTGGGTCAAGCCATCTGTGAGCTAAACGCTCCTGAAAACACCTCCAAAAATCATGTTTTTCTCGTGTAATCTTTTTATACCCTCCACCTAAGGATGGGGGTATATTCATTGTAACAAATTGAAATATTCAACGGAGGGCATTGAATGTAGACATGCGATTAATATTAGGTCAACTAGGAATGACAGCGCCACACTATCCGATGCACTACGAATTTTATCAAGAGTTGAAATGCAATGCAAAAACAATGCGAATACGATGCATTGCGAATATAAGACACTTATGGAACACGCGACTTATGAACGATTAAACTATAGTGATTTTCTTCTGGGACGCTCTAGGTAAAATCTTTTTTGATCCGACAGATTTTGGGAAAAATTCGCTCGCAAAATTCAAGCGATGTTTGCTTCATCAGGAATTTCAGCTGCGTTCAAAGAACGACTGCCGAAATACACTAAGATTGCGATGAATATGTAAATTAACGAAACTTCATCTTGCAACATTTCAAAAATCTGAGGTGGCCAACGTTTTGATTGGTCCGGAGGAGTGTACTATGGCGCACTGTTCAATGATTCTGTTGGAAGTTGATTTTCGATCTACGGACAGAATCATGTGTTATGGAACGGCCAATCTGTAGTATTTTCAAAACAATAGCTGGATATTTGCACTAGAAAAATTCTGTTGATATTGCGAATGTTAATAAATATTTAGACTTTTTCAGTTCGTGTTCCCATACGTTGCTCCAAATCGTGTGTCGTTGAGCGAACATGGTATATATATTAGAGCGTACCAGGTTACAAGTAAAAAAAAAAAAGTTCGCCGTACACCTTCGAATATGAAGTATTATTGAAAGGTAGTTTCAAAAAAATTTTTTTTATTTTTTTATGCCGAACGTAGGGGTCGCGCTTTTACATTTTTCTATATAACTTCTGCATTTATAAACGGATTTTAAAGTGTGATACATCGATGTTTTTGTCCGATTTTTTTGTCTTTGAAGTCATTGAGCTCAAACATGATTCATGATTTTATGCGAGCTTTAATTTTCGATTATTAGAGTGGTACATTAGGGTAGTAGCAACTGAGAAATGATGGGTAAGTACCAGAAGGGGGTGCTTGAGCTCAATGACTTCAAAGACAAAAAAATCGGCCTCGTCGAGACAAAAACATCGATGTATCACACTTTAAAATCCGTTTATAAATACAAGTTATATAGAAAAATGTAAAAGCGCGACCCCTACGTTCGGCATAAAAAAATAAAAATTTTTTTTTTGAAACTACCTTTCAATAATACTTCATATTCGAAGGTGTACGGCGAACTTTTTTTTTGAGGTACGCCCTAATATATATGGCTGCGAAAAACATTGAATTGGAAGATTTTGTTTCTAGAGAAACTTATGTTGACAACCGCAGACTATCATCTAAGAATATTCATTTAAAAACAGTTTATTTTTTGTACTGACACTGACAATTAACGTACGAGTTGTAGTGATTATTCTCTGGACGATCACGTTGGAACCATAAGTCTATTTTGATAGTGTAGATTTTGGCTACGATTCTCTCGCAGAATTTAATTTTACCGCCTTCATCTGAAATTGCAGCTATGTTGTTGAAAAAGATCGAACAGCTCATTCAGCAATCAAATTGCCGTTGAATACGCATATTAACGAACTTCCACCGTGCAAACTGTGGAAGAACTGTACCGGTGATCATGGTTGTGCAGTAACGTAAATTGATCGCTCGGTATGAATACACGATGTTTCACATAAAGTTTTTGAAGAAATTAGACCGAATAATGACTAGAAATGTGATTTTTATGCAAAAGTGTATTTGAGAGAATGGTTATATTGAATGACGACTTCACACAGGTGATTCTCATGATCTCAATATTAAAAAAATCGACATAACCAATATTATGTTAGCATATGTTGGATAAATTAACAATGCAATGATAAAAATATTATTTGCATAAAAATCCGCTGTCTATTACTGATTTTCTGGTGATTTTTACCAAACACCTCCAGTGACTCCACGGCCTACTCCACCCAATTTGAATTAAAACACTTGCTTGAAAGTTTCAATGACAAAATCGCCTTTGAAATGTCCAACTTCTACATTATATTCACTATCGATTTTTTCAGTTCACCGTATGAAATATCAAACTCATACGAAAGGTAAAACATTGTTCAAAATCGACTTATGAGAACGTGCAGACACTTCCATTGGCGTATTCTGAATTAGATCGTGTCATTAAATTGAATATCTATGCCAGCAAACGTTAATCGATACAATACTTACTGAGAACAAAATGTTTCTCACTCCAGGTGTGCTTAAACATTTGAAATCGCTTTTCAAAAATTCACACGACGATCACAAACAAACTAATTAAAATATGGACAAGACAAGATATTGTCGGATCAGCTAGTAGTAAATAATAACAAGTAAATGATAAACGAAACTCGTATAAATTCCATACATTCTAAAAATTCTAATTCTATTTGCTAAAAATGACATTATTGAATGTAAATTATAAACAAATCATTGGCCGACCACATATAATATTGGAATTATAGCGGTAGTTAATTCTTTTGCCAACACTATATTCACTCTTCAGAAGTTTATACTCTGACTTATTTCTAAGATTCGTTTTAATTAAACTTAAATAAAAAATCTACCGTACTTTATTTGACGTCACCCTCCGTTTGAATGAAATGATATGTCGCTAAAATCTTTCCTTTTAGAAACTTTAAAATCAAAAAGCTTACAACAAAATTAAAAGGTGACTGATATTCTGATTGTAGCACGAGTAAAACGAAACAATGAGTCTGTTTACAGATTGCAATATAAACATTCAAATTAAAAATTTTCAAAATTGAGGGAAAGTACTCGAGCATAATTGTAACAAAATTGACTTTACACATATTTTTTACTAAAAATAATAAGATGAATAATGTTTTCACTCTTTATACAAAAAAAATCACAATAACTCGAAAACACCAAAATGCCCAAATTACAATCTGGTAGCTGAACTCCCTACGTGTGTATCATTTTCACAATTTTCTACTCAGTTTCGAACTAAAGACAAGTAAGGGAACATGCAAGGTGGGCGGGGCCGGCTAAATGATACCCTCCACTTTCTACGCCATTACAATTCAATTCGGTGGGGATTCTGGCATGTGTCCCATATAATGTATGTTTTCAGTTGTTCTGATCATAATCTGTTAAAATATATATTAAAAGTCAAAGTGGGACTAACATTTGTATGGGAGCTATATATAAATCAGAACCGATCTGACTCACTTTCACCATAGGCATTTCTAGTTAAATTATAAGGTGTTGTGACAAATTTGAAGAAACCTGGATAAATATGTGTGGTCTCTAAAGCGGAAAAATTAACCATAGAAGTTTCTAGCTGAAATATAATGTGTTGCGCCAAATTTTAAGAAAGTTTTGTCAAAATATGTGGTTTCTATAGCGGAAAAAGTCATATCAATAGCGAAATTTGTATGGGAGCTATATCTTAATTTATTTTATTTTATTTTAAAGTGTTGCAAAGGAACCACTTTTTCACTAGTTTCCATTTCTGTCTTAGAAAATATGCCGCGAAAGGTGGTAGAACAGCGGACCTTCTGATTGCTACTAAGGCTCAAGCATCTATCCTCTGCTGTGCAAACCGTTTTGTTCGTTAGAACTGACAATAGGAAACTTAACAAAATATTTATTTAGTATGAATTAATATATAACGCAAATTAATATTAATTTATAATATTTTTTTTAAATAAAATTATTATATATTTATATATTTTTTTTCAAGTGGCTTCGCAGCGACTTTTCAACATCTAACCTGGCCTTTTTAATGAAATGACTCTCACAAACGAACGAGAAGCTTGTAAGATGGCATGTGTACTTTATTACTTGGTGCAATATTTTAAACGAAAATTCGGCAAGTGAGTTGTGCTTCTCGTTCGTTTGTGAGAATCATCTCCTTATAGAGGCCGGGTTTGATGTTGAAAAGTCGCTGCGAAGCCACTTGAAAAGACTTTTGACATGGTCGAAATCATGATCGTGGTAGTCTGCAGCCAAGTAATAAATGTCACCATGCCATTTGTAAATAAATTTGCATTCTATTAAATATAGAAGCAAAGTGGTATTGAGCCAGGACAATATCCCAGTTCAAATCAAATATTGATTACAGACGAAAAAACTAATTAATTAATGTTCACGATTTCAGCTATCCTTTTGTATCCCCTTTTGTCACGTTTTCAGTTAAAAGTATTTTTTAATCACCACCGAAATGTAAAATTTTAAAGAATTAATTAACTTTGTGCATCTACGTGTTCAGAGGAATTTACATATCGAAATTTGCAATTCTACCTGCAACGTCTTATATAGTACAATTTGTATGCCTTTTTGTCCCGCTTCCCCTTGGGTTATGTGACCATTCAAACGAGAGAGCCAAGTAGTGCCTCAAGGCACCGTTTAGAACCCCCTTTCGAAAAAGCTATTTATATCGCGCTTCCACGCATTCAGAGGGATATACAACCCGAATTTTACGAATCTACCTGTAGTACTTCAGTTGGTACCCTTTTTGTCCCGCTTCGAAAAATCGAAAATTCGAAAAATATTTTCACACCTAATTTCACGATTCTTCCGGCAATACTTTAATTGGTACTATTTGTATCCCTCTTTGTCCCGCTTTGAAAAATGCCACTTATATTGGGTTTTTATTTTAAGACCGAATTTATATTTGTAATACTTTGGTTGGTACCATTTTTATCCCTTTTCGCCCCGCTTTCCCTAAAACGTACAAATTTCGAAGAAACCATTTATATTGCGCTTCTACGTGGTCGGTGGAATGTACACACCGAATTTCACGATTCTAGCTGCAATACTTCAGCTGGTACTATTTTTATCCCTTTTTGTCTCGCTTCAAAAAATCAATTAATATTGCACTTCTATGTGGTCAGAGGAATTTACACACCGAATTTCAAGATTCTACCTTTAACTTTGGTTGGTACTATTTACTATTCCCTTTTTGTGCCGCTTTGGAAAATTCCAGTTATCTTGCGCTTCTACATTGTCGGAGATTCTAGCTACAATACTTTAGGTGGTACTATTTGTATTCCTTTTTGTCCCGATTCGAAAAATTTCACTTATATTACGCTTCCTCGTGGTCAGAGGAATTTACAAACCGAATTTCACGATTCTAGCTGCAATACTTTAGTTGGTACTTTTTTGAAAGGGATGAAGGGGAAGCGATACAAACCTCGTAAAAGTAAAAATTTTAAAAATCCATTTACATTGCGCTTCTATGTAGTCAGATAAATTTACACACCGAATTTCATGATTCTAGCTGTATTACTTTAGTTGGTACTATTTTCATCCCTTTTTGTCCCGCTTCGAAAAATCCAAGTATATTGCGTTTCTACGTTGTTGCAGATATTTTCACTCCGAATTTCACGATTCTAGCTGCAATATTTTAATTGGTACTATTTTTATCCCTTTTTTGTCCCGCTTAAAAAAATCAATTAATATTGCACTTCTACGTGGTCAGAGGAATTTACACACCGAATTTCACGATTCTACTTGTAATACTTTAGTAGGTACTATTTTAGTCCCTTTTTTATCCTGCTTCGCTCCCTAAAAGTAAAAATTTTGAAAAAAACATTTATGGCGAGCGTCTACGTGGTAAGATGAATGTATACGGCGAATTTTACAATTCTGGCTTTGATTGGTACCATTTTTTCTTTTTGTACCGCTTCCCTTCCCGCTTCCTCTGACCATATAGAATTTCACGATTCTAGCTGCAATACCTTTATTTATCCTTTTTTGTCCCGTTTCGCAAAAATCCATTCAGATTATGCACAGATATAAATAGTTATTTGTCACGCAGACATAAGATACGACAATAATTACAAAGTAAATAATGGATTAATCGATAAAGGCCTCTCTTTTTTATTCACCCACAAAAATTCCTAAAATATGACATTTCTTAATTGCGTTTTTTGTGGCTAGTGTCTGCTTTGTTATACTTTTTTCCAAACATTGTATTGTCTTTTAATTGATATTCTAACCAACTCTAATGAATTAAATGTTTAGCGATTTTATATGCGCCTAAGAGCCAGCCTAAGACTCTATAAAAACAAAAGACTTAAGACACAAGCACCAAACGTTCCTATGCAAAGCCATCTCATGCCGCACATTAGGGTATTTAGAATCAAAAGTGTTCAATAACCTAGACAAGGCTCTTTCGACATGCCGAAGTATTCAGTATATCAGTTTTCAATTAAAATCCTTTCTTCATTGTTATTACCCGTATATAACACACAGCTACGGCCAACAGTACAACCACCACACTTAGGAACTTCATGTTTTCACCAAAAAAAAAAAATAATATATGAAATTGCAACTATTTGCCACAAACTTTGAACAACAAATGAACTAAAATGCCAAGAGTTCTAAGGTTTTTATTGACAATCCTAGCTAGCTGGCGTATTTTCGTGTACACTTTTCAATATCACTTTAATTACTTTGAGAATTTGTTTATTAGAATGAATACAACAAACACTGATGTGGACAATTAAATTTTCCACAACGACGACGACAGTGAAAAAAATTACAAAAAAATCAGAAATGAAATCAAACATCGATCTATCAGCGGTGATATGATGAGTGACGCTTAATGACACCGCCATAGACAAGCCACGCTACCTACCTACGCTCACACTCAGTGGTTGCAGTACAACAATGAAGTGACTGGTTATTCTCATCCGATTGTCCGTCCATCTGATGGACGGACCTACGCTGTCTGGCTGTCTGTTGTGGGGTCGTTACTGGCAGCATTGATAATTGGTCGTAAGGCCAATAAAAATTATTGGTAATTAAGTTTAAAGTTACTTTTGTAAAATTTTCACAAAACATCCAACACAATGTACACAACAATGGCCAATAATAATAACAAAAATATTTTCTAATCGTATGTGAATACATGATATATATCTAAATGAGCCATAATTTCATTATTATAAATCCATTATCATAGGATTGGAATTATTTTGGCGAGTATAAATTAAGTACAAACACTTTCAGATTGAAATTTGGAAGGAAAATTTTCAATTCAATGAATACATGAATTGAAAATTATCCTTTCCACTTTTGGGAAGAAAGAAAAAAGTTACACGCGAAATAATGCTGTCGCCAGTCTTTGGAACAGCTTCTTTAAAATTCTATAGACAATCCATCAGTGAACAGTTTTAAATTCGAGCAAATAATGAGATCACAATATTTGAAAATAGGAAACCAACCTCGCAAAAACTATGAATTTTTATATATAACCTCCAACACGGAGTGCATTTCACAGTCAAATTAGAAGCTGTCGATATTGCATAGAAGTGTGGTACCATATTAGGAAAATTTTTATATTTTTACGCACATTACGATATTTGTTTACTATTTCTAATAATAAGGCATTTGTATGCGCACCATTTTAAATCAATTGTGATACTTCATTATGCATACATTCCCTCAGGGTCGCTTTCCTCCAGTTGCAACTTCTTGATTCCAGTTACAGACCAAATGTCTGTGCCATTTTGGTACGAAAAAGTACTAATATGTACTGTTTTTTTTTATTTTGACCCTAAAGGTACGAATTTGGGAAAATCCTCTTATATTGTCAGACAAGTGTACACACTGAATTTCATGATTCTAGCTACAGTAGCTTGTTTGATGCCAATTTTATTCCATCTTAGTCCTAAAGGCACGAATATCGAATATATCTCTATTTTTCCTCTCTACACAGTCAGAGCAATGTCCATACCGAATTTCACTATTCTAACTGCAGCAGTTTGGTTGGTACCATTTTTATCCCTGGGACAATTTCCGTCTAAAAGTACAACTTTCGAAAAATTCCTTTTTGTTTAGAGTCTTCACAGTCAAATGAATGTATAAACCGAATTTCATGATTTCAAATTCAGTGGTTTGGTTGGTATCATTTTTATCCCTCTTTTTCAATTGTATCCCTTAAAAGTGCGAATTACGAGAAATCCCTTTATTTTACTTCTCTACGCAATTATAAGGATGTACACACCGAATTTCATGATACTAGCTGTTCTCGTATCATTGGTACCATTTTTATCGCCTTTTGTCCCATTTCACCTACTACATATTTTAATTACTTTTTTGTGTTTTCACGCTACACGAAATAAATTTCAAGTGAATATAAAAAAGAAATTTTCAAAAAAAATGCTTAAATAATCTTAAAGTAGGGAGGTATTTTCAGACC
>OX377620.1:165664258-165740896 GCA_947397865.1 Polietes domitor | reverse complement strand
ACTTTTTTTAAAAAAAAAAACGCATAAAATTTGCAAAATCTCATCGGTTCTTTATTTGAAACGTTAGATTGGTCCATGACATTTACTTTTTGAAGATAATTTCATTTAAATGTTGACCGCGGCTGCGTCTTAGGTGGTCCATTCGGAAAGTCCAATTTTGGGCAACTTTTTCGAGCATTTCGGCCGGAATAGCCCGAATTTCTTCGGAAATGTTGTCTTCCAAAGCTGGAATAGTTGCTGGCTTATTTCTGTAGACTTTAGACTTGACGTAGCCCCACAAAAAATAGTCTAAAGGCGTCAAATCGCATGATCTTGGTGGCCAACTTACCGGTCCATTTCTTGAGATGAATTGTTCTCCGAAGTTTTCCCTCAAAATGGCCATAGAATCGCGAGCTGTGTGGCATGTAGCGCCATCTTGTTGAAACCACATGTCAACCAAGTTCAGTTCTTCCATTTTGGGCAAAAAAAAGTTGGATATCATCTCACGGTAGCGCTCACCATTCACAGTTACGTTACGATTCGCATCATCTTTGAAGAAGTACGGTCCAATGATGCCACCAGCCCATAAACCGCACCAAACTGTGACTTTTTCTGGATGCATTGGTAGCTCTTGCAATGCTTCTGGCTGATATTCACTCCAAAATCGACAATTCTGCCTATTTACGTACCCATTGAGCCAAAAATGAGCTTCGTCGCTGAACACAATTTCTTTCTTTCTGAACTTTCTTAACAGAGCACGCATTTTGATAATAAAATTCAATGATTTGCAAGCGTTGCTCGTTAGTAAGTCTATTCATGATGAAATGTCAAAGCATACTCAGCATCTTTCTCTTTGACAACATGTCTGAAATCCCACGTGATCTGTCAAATACTAATGCATGAAAATCCTAACCTCAAAAAAATCACTCTTTATAAGATGCTTTGCCAAATCTGAAGACAATCTGATACAATTTGTGGTTTCTAGAGCGGAAAAAATCAAATCGGGAGCGAAATTTGTATGGGAGCTATATATAAATCCGAAGCGATCTAACACATTTTTACCACATGTGTTCCTAGTTTAAATATAAGATGTTTTTGCCAAATCTGAAGACAATCTGATACAAAATGTGGTTTCTAGAGCGGAAAAAGTCAAATCGGGATCGAAATTTGTATGGGAGCTATATATAAACCTGAACCGATTTAATCCATTTTCAACACAGATGTTTCTAGTAGAATTATTAGGCAATGCAAGGTAATTTGAAGCAAATCAAGTGAAATATGTGGTCTCTAGAGCGGAAAAAGTAAAATCGGGAGCGAAATTTGTATGGGAGCTATATATAAATCTTAACCGATCCAACACATTTTTATCACAGGTGTTTCTAGTTGAAATATAAGATGTTTTGGCAATTTTAAAGAAAATCTGTTGTAATATGTGGTATCTAGAGTGAAAAGAGTCAAATCGGAAGTGAAATTCGTATGGGGGCTATATCTAAATCTGAACCGATTTTCTTCAATTAAATAGCGTTCGTCGTTGTACCGAAAAACTTCGTTGTGCAAAGTTTCATTTGGTTCTGTCTACAATTGCGACCTGTATCGTGATTACAAGAATAGATGGACAGACGGACGGACATTGCTAAATCGACTCAAAAAGTGATTCTAAGTTGATCGGTATAATTAACAATGAGAATATCTCGTTTACTTTTGGGTGTTACAAACAAATGCACAAAGACATAATACTCTCGTGGAGTGTATAAAAACATCCTTAAATACTTTAAATATTAGGGGTATTTTCAGTCCTTGTGAGGGAACATTTTTTCCCTATGGGCCGATTTCGCCCACTTTCAATCCCAACCGATCTGCAACCATAAGACACATTTACGGAAAATTTCAACCTCCTAGCTCACTTCGTTCGGAAGCTAGCGTGCTTCCAACAGACATGCGGACATGGCTATATCGTCTTAGAATTTTACCACGAGCCAGAATATATATACTTTATGGGGTCTCCGATGAATATTTTAAGGTGTTACACACGGAATGACAAAGTGAGGGTATAAAAAATATATAAATAAAAAATCTAGAGGCGTTAAATCGCACGTTCGACGCAGCCAATTTACTGGTCACTGCTTCAAAACAGGCTATATCATCTTTTTCAACTGATCTATCTTTAGAGCCACTGCTAGACTATATATTTGCTGTGTATTGCAGTTCGTTTAAATTAATAAATAAAAAATTTGGCTACTAAAGTACTCAGCGGACTAACCGGTCTCAATAATGTAGTTAATAGTAATTAAAAGAACAATTTAGATTTCGTAAATTAATCCAAAACGCTGTTATTTAATTAGCTCAGGCTTTTTGAAATCTAAAACTTGTATTTTAATATAGCAAACCAATCTTTTTCTGTCCGTTAAACGTTTATAAAAGAACGTTTCGACTTTCGTTGATTTTCATTTTTAATCGAAATTTTGCAAAATGAAGTCAATCGCAATTTTGTTAACGATCGTGGCCCTGTGTTACGGCAGTGTGAGTTCGAATCTTTGGCCGAAAATCGCCGCCATTTTTATTTTCCGTATTCTTTTTTGCATTCTAGGAAGAAGAATGTCACGGAACTTCTGCCAAGGCGGTTATAGCGAAATGTCTAACCGATTATGGTGGTGATGAAGGTATGTTAAATTGGACTAGGGAATCACGGTTTAGAATTTTATAATTGATTGAATCATCTGTTTTCAGCTCTTCTGACAGACTGGGTGCAGCTGAAGGAAGCCAACGACGATACAAACAAATGTTTCCGGGCCTGTGTAATGACTGAATGTAAATATGTAAGTTTTTATACACTCCACGAGAGTATTATGACTTTGTGCATTTGTTTGTATCACCCAAAACGAAACGAGATAGACCCATTGTTAATTATACCGATCAACTTAGAATCACTTTTTGAGTCGATTTAGCAATGTCCTTCCGTCCGTCTGACCATCTATTCTTGTAATCATGATACAGGTCGTAATTGTAGACATAACTAAATGAAACTTTGCACAATGAAGTTTTTCGGAACAAGGAGGAACGCTATTTAATTTGAAGAAAATCGGTTCAGATTTAGATATAGCCCCCATACGAATTTCACTCCCGATTTGACTCTTTTCACTCTAGATGTGCTCGATTTTCTTTAAAATTGGCAAAACATCTTATATTTCAACTAGAAACACCTGTGGTAAAAATTTGTTAGATCGGTTCAGATTTATATATAGCTCCCATACAAATTTCGCTCCCGATTTGACTTTTCCGCTCTAGAAACCACATATCGTACCCGATTTTCTTTAAATTTGGCACAACATCTTATAATCCAACTAGAAACACATATGCAGAAATTAGATAAGTTAGGTTCAGATTTAGATATAGCTCCCATACAAATGTCGCTCCCGATTTGACATTTTCCGCTCTAGAAACCACATATTGTACTTGATTTCCTTTAAATTTGGCACAGCATCCTATAATCCAACTAGAAACACCTATGAAGAAATTGGGTAGGATCGGTTCAGATTTAGATATAGCCCCCATACAAATGATGCTCCCGATTTGACATTTTCCGCTCTAGAAACCACATATTGTACTCGATTTTCTTTAAATTTGGCACAACATCTTATAATCTAACTAGCAACACCTATGCAGAAATTGGGTAAGATCGGTTCAGATTTAGATATAGGCCCCATACAAATGTCGCTCCCGATTTGAATTTTGCGCTCTAGAAACCACATATTGTACCCGATTTTTTTAATTTGGGACGACATCTTATAATCCAACTAGAAACACCTATGCAGAAATTGGGTAAGATCGGTTCAGATTTAGATATAGCCCCCAAACAAACGACGCCCCCGATTTGACATTTTCCGCTCTAGAACCCGATTTTCTTTAAATTTGGCACAACATCTTATCCAACTAAACAAAACTATGGTGAAAGTGGGTAAGAGCGGTTCAGATTTAAATATAGCCCAAATACAAATGTTTCTCCCAAAAGTTTAACCGATTTTGGCCAAACTGTACATTTTATATTTCAACTGTACATTTTATTTTACAGGATACAAAAAACCGTCCCCGTTTTCACTTTACACCGAATTGAATTGTATTCGGATAGAAAGTGGAGTGTATCATAAAGTCGGCCCCGCCCGACTTTAGCCTTTCCTTACTTGTTTTATGTTGCATTTTTGTCCAAATTTGTTTTCTGACTTAGTAGACCCTCTTGGAAGCACTTTAAATAAAAATTTGTATTCTTGTCTTAGAATAACTCATTGGTCGTATTAGTGGACGTTTATATTGTTTTTTGTAGGTTTTCAAGTTGACAGCTAAAAACTCATATTTATTGTAAGAGGTGTGATGAAAAATAAATAGAAGGAATACATTTCGAATTATTCTTAAATGATGAATATATCACGAAAAATGAGTTCACTGACTCCATGTTTGTAAAATAATTTAATACAGAAGATGGATTTTCAAAGCCAAAAATGTTCGAACTCTTTTTACAAGAATGAGCGCTGTGGCATCAATTTCCATCCGATGTTCATTATTCAGGCATCATTAGAAAGGTATTGACTGCCGCTAGTTATTTTGTTATAAAAAATATTAGAACCAAATTCGAAAAAAAATTTCAGTTGTCACTACGGAAAAACACAAAAAATTACTACAAAGGTCCAATAATTCGACCAATAAGTTACTCTAAGACAAGAATCAAAATTTATATTTAAAATAGTTTCAAGGCTGTATTATTTCAAAAAAAAAATTAACAAATATATAGCAACCAAAAATTACACGTGAAAAGGTATTTAAAGTTATTTTCAGGAGCTTTTATCTCACAGACGGCTTGATTTAGCAACGAAATATTTTGCAGATCATCATTAAACAATCCAAACTTTATTGGAGTGGACTGACTGGGAATTGTTTTGCCATTTGTGTGGACCACGACCAAGCCTAATGTGTATCTCTCGCTTACTAACCTTCCGATTAAGCACTATTTTTTGGGGGATGTCTCGTTTTAAAGCTATTATATGGAATGCCACAATGGAAAGCCTAGTTTAAAAACAAGTGAAAACAGCGTTAAGTTCGGCCGGGCCGAGCTTTATATACCCTCCACCAAGGATTGCATTCTACAGAGGCGGTAGATTTTCGTAGAAGTACAGTAACATTACAGGAAAATATGAAAATTATTTTATAAAAAAATAATAAATCAATTGATTACAGAACAAAATAAAACAAATGAGCGCTGACACGGCGGAAGTATTGCTTATATTATTATATATGCAACTCAATGAGGCATATGTGTGCTTTGTTACTTGGTGTGATTTTCTAAACGGATATTCGGAAAGTAAGTTGTGCTTCTCATTCCTTTGTGAGAATCATTTACTTAAAGAGCTCGGGTATGTTGCTGAAAAGTCGGTGCGAAACCACCTGACGAAGACTTTCACAGGTCGAAAATCATGATTATGGTATTGTGCAGCCAAGTAATAAATGCCACCATGCCATTTGTAAATAAATTTACATTCTATTAAATATAGATGCAAAATGGTCTTGAGCCAGGACAATATCCCAGTTCAAATTAAATATAAATAAATATAAATATTTTAAACCACGCTTATAAGGCAAGAATTCCAATATGTTTATACTATACTAGCAAATACCCGCTGCTTCGAACGCGGAATTTTTTCAAATGGGGTGGTATTGCCAGTGTTTTGTCTCGGTATTCAAACTTTTTTCATATTTTGAAATTGCCTCAGTCTAAGGATGTCACTTTCAGGGTAAATCGTTTGTAAATGCTCACAACTTTTGAAAAATCGTATTCTACGAATTCTGGGGTATATACTTTTCGATTTATACACCTTGTACAAATAAAAAAAATCCATTTAAATTGTGCCATACGTTGTCAATAGTATAATTTATAGACACAAAATGCAAACAATTCCCCCAATTTGGTTGGTACATTTGAACCACTTTTGACCCGCTTCCCCCTTTAAAGTACACATTTGATACAATCCAATAGTATTGCAGTAATTGTGTATGTACCTAACACGATACCTCGTGGGTACCATTTTAATCGCTTTTTGTTCCAAGTTCTACTTAAAAGTATAAATATTGGAAATCAGTTAATGTTACGCGTCAATATACGAATTTCACCGAATTTCATGATTCTAGCTTCAGCCGTGTTGTTGGTACCATTGTGATATAAAAAGGTACTAATTTCGAAAAATCAATTATTTTTTTTTGTTTCTATACATGTACGAAACGATGTTATGCGTTGTTACCCAATTTCACCCTTAAAAGTACAATTTTTGCAAAAATATTTTCTTGGTAGCGTTGTAATATGTGTTCCAAATTTCAATATTCTAATCCCAGTCGTTTAGTCAGGCCAGTGGTACAATTTCGAAAAATTCGTTGTTATCACTCATCTACACTGTAAGACGAACATGCACACCGAATTTTATTATTGTAGCGTCATCCATGTTGGTGGTACCTTTTTTATCCCGCTTTTCTCGTTTACCCTTTAAAAGTAAGAATTTCGAAAAATTCCTTCATCTTGCGTTTTTAGGCATGTACACGCCGAATTTCATGATTCCAGCTCTGTCTGTTTGATTGGTATCATTTTTATCCCTTTCTACCCAATTTCACCCACATAAAGTACGAATTTTGAAAAATATTTTCTTAGTCACATTCGTGCTGTAAAAGTAATGCCCGTTCCCAATTTCATGATGCTAGACCCAGTCGTTTGGTCTGGGCTGTGGTCTTAAAAGCACAAATTTCGATCTGGTGATCTGCGCTGTAAAGCGAATATACACACTGAATTTCAATATTGTAGCATCATCCGTGTTGTTGGTACCCTTTTTATCCCCTTTTCCCGTTTAACCTTTTAAAAGTACGAATTTCGAAAAATTTGTTCATTTTGCGTTTGTAATTTCATGATTCCAGCTCCATCCGTTTAATTGGTACCATTTTTATCCCTTTTTACCCGATTTCATCCACAAAAAGTACAAATTATGAATAACATTATCTTGGTCGTATTCGTGCTATAAACGTAATGCCCGTTCAAAATTTCAAGATTCTAGGCTCAACCGTTTGGTCAGGGCGGTGGTACAATTTTTATCCCATTTAATCCCTTCAAAGTACAAATGTTAAAAAATTCCTTCTTATCAGTGATCTGCGCTGTAAAACGAATATCCGTGTTGTTGGTACGTTTTCACCCCTTTTCACCGTTTACCCTTTACCAAATTTCGAAAAATTCGTTCATTTTGCGTTTCAAAGCATTTTGAGGGATGTACACACCGAATTTTATGATTCCATCTCCATCCATTTTATTGGTACTATTTTTATCCCTTTTTACCCGATTTCAGCTCCAAAAAGTACGAATTTTGAAAAATATATCTTGGACGCTTACAAGCTATAAGAACATTTTTTGTGCCAAATTTCAAGATTCTCAGCCTAACCGTTTGGTCATTGGCTGTGATACTACTTTTATCCCTTCCAACTCCATTTTAAACTTTAAAAGTACGAATTATGAAAAAATCCCTTCAAATCTGATCTCTACGCTGAAAGTGAAATATACACACAAAATTTCATGATTCTAGCTTCAGCCGTGTTGTTGGTACCATTTAACCCCCCCAAAAGTACGAATTTTGTAAATGTCAGTTTTTGGGATGTCTTCATGCCGCAAGAGGAATGTAAATACATACCAAATTTCAAGATTCTAGGCCCAGCCGTTTGGTCATGCGGTGGTACCATTTGTGTCCCTTTTTACCCCGTTTTAAACCTTAAAAGTACGATTTTTGAAAAATCCCGTCTAATCACACTTCTACACTGCAAGAGAAATGTACACAACAAATTTCATGATTCTAGCTCTAGCCTACGAAATTAGAGGAATATAGACAGCAAATTTCATCATTCTATCTGCAGCCGTTTAGTTGGTACCATTTTTATCCCTCTGTTCCCATTGTGTCCCTTGAGAGTACGAATTTGGAAAAACCTTTTTATTTTCCGTGTATACGCAGTCCGAGGTATGCATACCCTAACCATTCATGACTATAGCTGCGACCCTTTTTTATTTTACCCCTTTAAAGTACAAATTTCGAAAAATCGCTTTATTGTTCGTGTCTACGCAAACTGGGGAATGTACATATACACCGAATTTCATTATTCTAGGTGTAGCCGTTTGTTTGGTACCATTTTTATCCCTTTATTCCCATTTTAGCTCTTAATTTGGAAAAAATACTTTTATATTATGTATCCATCACTTAGAGAAATGTACACACAGAATATCGTGTTTCTAGCTGTTATCGTTTTATAGGTACCATTTTTATCCCTTTTTGCACCATTTCAACCCCCACAAATAAAAATCACTTGATGGTTCACGTTTTTCCTATAAAGGGAATGCGCATAGCAAATATCAAGCAAATTTAAGCAGAAATATCCGAAAAACATCCGTAAATACTCTAAATATTAGTTGTATTTTCAGTCCTTTTTGCCTGTGGACCAATTACGCCCACTTTCAATCCAACCGATCTACAGCTATTAGACGTATTCTGTGAAAATTTGGACGTTCGTTTTAGATGCTAGCGTCCTTTCAACAGACGGACGGACAAACGGTCGAACATTGCTAAATCGTCTTATAATTTTACTAGCAGTACCCGCTGCTTCGCACGCGAAAAATCAAGTTATTCGTTAATTTTATCCGTCTCTGTTTTTGGATAGTATTTATTTAATTTTCTTTTGGTGGATATAGATAAATCTAAAATAGTAATTTGGTAAGCTCCTATTAGCTAACACTCACACACAGTCAAAGGAATGTGCTTGTCGATATGCACTATTTTAGCTGAACTACTTCGTATGTATAGTTTTCTACTAAGTTTTGAACAACAAATTACAACCATTTATATCCTCGATCTCATGTTTCTAGATTCAGCCAGCCAGTTTATAACTTTTTGCACCTCTTTCCCAAAAAGTACACATTTTGAAAAATCACTATAGGTAACATGTGTTTTTGCTCCCCTAAAAATATGTACTTTATTTGGTAACACAGGATTGTGCAGCATTTTTATCCCTTTTCGTCCCGCGCACCCCTTAGAAGTACAAATTTCGAAAAATCAAACTACTGCGCTGCTATTTGATAAGTGGAATTTACACACTAAATTTCACGATTCTAGCTGTAATAGTAAAATTGGTACCAGTTTTATCCCATTTTGTCCCGCTCGCCACTTAAAACTATAAATTTGGAGAAATCCAATTTTACTTCGTTTCTATATGGTCAGAGGAATTTACATACCGAATTTCACGATTCTAGCTGTAATACTTTAGTCGGTACCCTTTTTGTCTCACTCGCCCCTTAAAAGTACAAATTTCGAAAAATCCAATTTTATTTCGTTTCTATATGGTCAGAGGAATTTACATACCAAATTTCACGTTTCTAGCTGTAATACTTTAGTTGGTACCATTTTTATCCCTTTTTGTCCCGCTCGTCCCTTAAAAGTACAAATTTCGAAAAATCCAATTTTACTTCGTTTCTATATGGTCAGAGGAATTTACATACCAAATTTCACGTTTCTAGCTGTAATACTTTAGTTGGTACCATTTTTATCCCTTTTTGTCCCGCTCGTCCCTTAAAAGTACAAATTTCGAAAAATCCAATTTTACTTCGTTTCTATATGGTCAGAGGAATTTACATACCAAATTTCACGTTTCTAGCTGTAATACTTTAGTTGGTACCATTTTTATCCCTTTTTGTACCGCTCTACCTTAAAAGTACAAATTTCGAAAAATCCAATTTTACTTCGTTTCTATATGGTCAGAGGAATTTACATACCAAAATTCACGTTTCTAGCTGTAATACTTTAGTTGGTACCATTTTTATCCCTTTTTGTCCCGCTCGTCCCTTAAAAGTACAAATTTCGAAAAATCCAATTTTACTTCGTTTCTATATGGTCAGAGGAATTTACATACCAAATTTCACGTTTCTAGCTGTAATACTTTAGTTGGTACCATTTTTATCCCTTTTTGTCCCGCTCGTCCCTTAAAAGTACAAATTTCGAAAAATCCAATTTTACTTCGTTTCTATATGGTCAGAGGAATTTACATACCAAATTTCACGTTTCTAGCTGTAATACTTTAGTTGGTACCATTTTTATCCCTTTTTGTCCCGCTCGTCCCTTAAAAGTACAAATTTCGAAAAATCCAATTTTACTTCGTTTCTATATGGTCAGAGGAATTTACATACCAAATTTCACGTTTCTAGCTGTAATACTTTAGTTGGTACCATTTTTATCCCTTTTTGTCCCGCTCGTCCCTTAAAAGTACAAATTTCGAAAAATCCAATTTTACTTCGTTTCTATATGGTCAGAGGAATTTACATACCAAAATTCACGTTTCTAGCTGTAATACTTTAGTTGGTACCATTTTTATCCCTTTTTGTCCCGCTCGTCCCTTAAAAGTACAAATTTCGAAAAATCCCTATTTTTAGCTCGTCTGCATGGTCATTTCAAGGAACTCACCGAATTTCATGTTTATAGCTACTGCCGTTTAGTCAGGACGAAGGTTCGATGTTTATCCCTTTTTGGGCCATTTTATCCCCTAAAAGTACGAATTTCGTAAAACCCTTTCTTAGTCGACGTCTACGTCATATTTGGGAACTACCCTGAAAATTTCATGGCCCTGGCTTCAGCCGTTTGGTCTGGGGGCTGGTCAATGATAAGTCAGTCAGTCAGTCAGTCAGTCAGTCAGTCAGTCAGTCAGTAACGCAACTCTTTTATATATATAGATCACGATCAAGAATATATATACTTTATAAGGTCTCAGGTCGATATTTCAAGATGTTACTAACGGAATGACAAAGTTGAGTATACTAACCATCCTGGAGGTGGAGGGTATAATAAAATGCGTGGGTCTCTTTTCATGATAGTCGCGTGCTCTACCTACTGCAAGTGATGCAATATGTCTTCATTTGTCACGATTTCTCTAATTGAGTCTGTTGGAATATAAGGAACAAAGAAGAAAATCTTACCGTATATGCTAAAATTGGGGAGATCTGTTTAGATTTTGAATAAATTAATTTATAAATTTTATTTGTTTTATTCTCTTATTTGTTTATTTTCGAAAATTGCACTAATTCGAAAATATATTTTAGAAACAAATTGGAAAATAAATTTCCTTCAATTAATTGTGCATAATATCAACACTTATACATTGATTTTTTTGCAAGAAATAGCCCAATTCATTCATAACTGCTCGCATTTTATGACCAAGGCGCTAAATTTAATACTTTTAGTCGTTTTCCATTATTAGTGATTTTGTGGCATCCTTAAAATTGTTCATGAAATTTGGCCACATCTTTGGAAATATGTAGCTCCGAAACTTTTCATCAGATTTCAAATTTTTTGACAAAAAAGTCGAACAAGTACTATTAACATCTTTTTCGGAATATCGCCAATTTTATTTTTTTTGTTTCATTTGAAATTTAGAAGATTTTTGTATAGTTGTTATTACATCAATTTTTTTGTTTTTGCATTTATCCATCTTTCAGTTTCAAGACAATGGCAAATTACACGAGGATGTACCAAAAAGGGTGTCCCGTATTTTGCATGGAGGCGATGAAAACAAAATTGAGCCTATTGAAAAGGCAGCCACGAAATGCCTGGGTATACTGCAATTCGAAGAAAATGTGTAAGTAAATTTTACCGATGAAAAAGTTGAGTTTGAAAATGATCGCAGTTTAAATTTCTGCCTGAGGTTAAAATATAAAAACGATAACAAATGTATTTAATATGTTGAATCATTTGATCATATCATTCAATTCCACCTAACGCTTTCCTGGAAAATGTTGGATATTCTAATCTCCCGTTTGCAACGATCAATATCTTATTAACTTTCAAATTCATTCATTCTTTTGTATTTTTTAATATTTCAATGTAATTTGTCCAGGTGCAACAACGCTGAAAGCTGGTCCAGATGTTTAATAGAACAATGTGAAAACTGTGGCTTGAGTTTTTATATTTCCGACTGATCTTGAATTGAAAAATAATAATCAAAATAAAGTATGTTCTGCAAAATCTAAGGATTGTGTATTAATTTGGAATTCAACTGTTCATACCAATAGTACATTTTATTGTTTTACGTTTATCCTAATTAATGCTGCAAAAATCATAGTAAATGATAGCTATAGGTGAGTATATGGAAACACCCCGAGGGACAGAGCAGGTCTGGTTTAAACTCTTAAATTAGAATGCTGTACAAACACCACTGATAATTATGAAACGATGAAAAATACTAGAATTTTGATTTTTTTTTAAACACGAATTCCCATAGTGGGAAAAATATGTTCCAAAAATGGAGATTTTTCATCGAATGGTCGTCATGTTTTTATTTGTTTTGGTAAATATTAATATTAAGTATTTGAAAAAAAAAACAAGTAAAAACGGCTTTAAGTTTCGGCCCGACCATGGATTGCATTCCACAGAGGTTGTCGGTTTTCGTAGAAGTGCAATAATATTACAGGAAAATATATATTTTTTTAATATAGCCAAACCAAAACAAAAACAAATATTGAAAAAATAATTTTATAAATAAATAGAATTATTTTAATTATTTCAAACCATTATTTATTTCAAATTAAAAAATAAATATTCATATATATATATATTTTCAAAAAGCTTAAATACCATAAATATTGGTAGATCGTGGGTGCTCCAGTTGGTTGTATTTCCATTCTATTTTAATTCCAAAAGTACAAATTTTGAAAATCCATTAACAGATGTACATAGTGCAAAATAACCTAACTTCATGATTCAATCAATTTTTGCCGTAAAAGAAAAAGTACGAATTTGGAAAAAAAACTTTTTATTTTGTGTGTCTATGCAGTCAGAGGAATGTATACACCGAATTCCATGATTCCAGCTGCGCCCATTTGGTTGGTACCATTTTTATCTCCTTGACGTTTCTACGCAATAAGAATTTCATCATTCTAGCTGCGGTCGTTTAGTTGGTACTATTTTTATACCCTCCACCTCCAGGATGGGGGTATACTAACATTGTCATTCCGTTTGTAACACCTTGAAATATCGACCTGAGACCCTATAAAGTATATATATTCTTGATCGTCATAAAATTCTAAGACGATCTAGCCATGTCCGTCCGTCTGTTGAAAGCACGCTAGCATCTAAACGAAAAGAGCTAGAACCTTCAAATTTTCCATAAATGCGTCATACAGTCGTAGATCGGTTGGGATTGAAATGGGGCGAAATCGGCCCAAAGGGAAAAAATTTTCCCTCACAAGCACTAAAAATACCCATAATAATCCCTAATATTTTAGCGTATTTAATCATGTTTTTTGAATATGTCTGTTTATATTTGCTAGATATTTGGTATGCGCATTCCCCCTACAGCAAAAACGTGCACCACAAAGTGATTCTTATTTGTAGGGGGTGAAATGGGGCAAAACAGGGATAAAAATGGTACATATTAGACGACAACAGCTAGAAACGCGAAATTCGGTGTGTACATTCCTCTGATTGAGTAGATACATAATATAAAAGTATTTTTCCAAATTCGTACTTTTAAGGGGTAAAATAGGAATAGAGGGATAAAGATGGTACCAACCAAACGGCTGTACTTAGAATAATGAAATTCGGTGTATTCGGAAATTCCTCTGATTGCATAGATAAGTAAAATACACGGATTTTTGAAAATTCGTACTTTTTGGGGTTAAAATGAAAAAAGGGGATAAAAATAGTACCAATCTAATGAACGCTGCTAGAGTCATGAAATTCGGAGTATACATTCCTCTGAGTGTGTAGACGCGGAAAATAAACTGATTTTTCGAAATTCGTACTTTTTGGGATTAAAATGAAAAAAGGGGATAAAAATAGTACCAATCAAATGACAGTCATGAAATTCGGAGTATACATTCCTCTGACTGCGTAGACACGGAAAATAGATATAAATAGTACCAACTAAACGACTACAGGTAGAATGATGAAATTCTAATTGCGTAGAAACGTCAAGGGGGTAAAAATGGTACCAACCAAATGGACGCAGCTGGAATCATGGAATTCGGTGTATACATTCCTCTGACTGCGTATACACGCAAAATATAAAGTTTTTTTTTTCCAAATTCGTACCTTTTTTTTACGGCAAAAATTGGTTGAATCATGAAGTTAGGTTATTTTGCACTACGTACGTCTGATAATGGATTTTCAAAATCTGTACTTTTGGAATTAAAATAGAATGGAAATACAACCAACTGTAGCATCCACTATCTACCAATATTTATGGTATTTAAGCTTTTTGAAAATATATTTATAAGAATATTCTTTTTGATTTGAAATAATTAAAATATTGTATTTGTTTTGTTTGGCTATATTAAATAATTTATATTTTCCTGTAATAATACTGCACTTCTACGAAAACCGACAACCTCTGTGGAATGCAATCCATGGTGGAGGGTATATAAAGTTCGGCCCGGCCGAACTTAACGCCGTTTTTACTTGTTTAGAACTTCTACAGCTAAGCAGGCCTCAGATACGAAAGGAATTTAGAATACCAATTCGCCTATATTCTCATCAGCTTCATCGACTTCATCATCAGCAAGACGATCAACAATTTAAAAAAAATTGCGTTCCTTTCCCTTGAAAAAATTTCAGAAGTCAGTAATTTTAGTTAGTAATTTTTTTTGTTCTTGCGTTGTTTGAGACAATTTTACATTTTTTTAATGGACCTGAACAAGACAATAAAAGAGTCATGTATTCATATTTTAAAAGACTTTCAGTTTCCAAGGAATATAGATGTTTTAATAATTTATGTCATACAAAAACGATATGAGTACACTGTGCAACATTTTTGAAGTCATTTCAAAATAACCATATACGGACACCGCTACATGATAAAAGACCAAAAAAAAAAAGACCCGTGTTTTTTTTCCCCCAAAGTCATGCACTTTTTTTATGGGCCCCCAGAGATTTGAGGCCTCGGTGTAATTTTTGTAAAAAAGTGATCATATTCTCAGGCTCATATCTTGCAAACCGTTCGGAATTTTGATTTACTCTCTGAGGCAAAGTTCTAGCTCTTGTCATTTTGTGAACATATAAAATATGGTTATTTTGAAATGACTTCAAAAATGTTGCACAGTGAAAGGAAAAAAATCTAATTTTTGGAAAATTTTTCACTTTTGCGGCTACCTAAGCGCTACCTAAACGGTGTTAAGAATAATTCCTAGGAAGTTCATATGTTCTAGAAAGTTGTTTATTGAGATCTTAGGTACATTTTTGTAGTTGATTGTTTCCCTGAATTTTCAACGGTTTGCTACCTATGAACCTGAACAGGGGAAAAAAGGTTAAAAAAAATCGATTTTTTTTAAGTTTTTTGCGATTTTGACCTTGAAGATGAAGTTTTTTTGATTTTATATGTTCACAATTTTTGTTCTTTATGACAAGAGCTAGAACTTTGCCTCAGAGAGTAAATCAAAATTCCGAACGGTTTGCAAGATATGAGCCTGAGAATATGATCACTTTTTTCCAAAAATTACACCGAGGCCTCAAATCTCCGGGGGCCCATAAAAAAAAAGTGCATGACTTTGGGGGAAAAAAAACACGGGTCTTTTTTTTTGGTCTTTTATCATGTAGCGGTGTCCGTATATGGTTATTTTTTTTTCGTGTTGCACTGTGGTATCAAACAAGTAAAAGCGGCACCTGACAGACTCTGTGGACTGTCGATTTTCGTAGAAGTGTCGATTTTCCCTTCACCACGGAGTGCATTCCACAGTATTACCAGCAGATTAAAGGATGTCGACTTTACATAGAAGCACAGTACCATATTACGAAAATTGTGATATTTTTATGGACATTACTATATTTGTTTACTATTTCAAACTATAATGCACTGTTTAAAATCTACTACTATATATAAATCAAATGCTGAAATTGTGAAAGTGAACATGCCTAAATATTAGGCGATTGTCAGTCGCCATTAGAAAGAAGCATTTCCAGATACAGACAAAGTGATAAGAAAAGTATAAATTTTAAGGATATCCCCATTCGCCCCATTCTCCGCCCAAATGTACAAATTTCTAAAAAACCCTTTTTCGAGTCTTCATAGTCCGAATGTATACACCGATTTTCATGATTTCAACTTCAGCGGTTTGGTAGGTCCCATTTTTATCCCTCTTTTTAATTATATCCCTTAAAAGTACAAATTTCGAAAAATCCCTCTATTTTACGTGTCTATGCAATTAGAGGGATGTACACACCGAATTTCATGATTCTAGCTGTTGTCGTATCTATTTTTGTCCCATTTCGCCCGCTAAAACTTTTACTTTTTTTGTGGTGCTTCCAAGCTACAAGAGGAATGTCCGCAACAAATTTTAACTGTATGAAAATAAGAAATTTAATTAATAAGCCAAGCTACCAATATTTGTATAATATATATATAATGGATATAATACTTCAATTCATAAAGTAAATATAAGGGAGCAATCATAAATACCCTAAATATTGGGGGATAGAGAGTGTATTTCAGCTACAGTCGTTTGGTTGGTTGTATTTCCATCCTATTTTAATTTCAAAAGTATACATTTTGAAAATACCTTATCTCTCGCGTACGCAGTATAAGACAACTTCATGAGTCTACCATTTTTTGTCGTAAAAGCAACAAACGAATTTGGGAAAAAATATTTACGTGGTCAGAGGAATGTACACACGGATTTTTCGAAATTTGTACTTTTAAGGGAGGAAAAAGGGATAAAATGGTGGCAGTTTAAGTATTGCAGCTATATTCGTGAAACACGGTATCTATATTTCTCTGACTACGTGTACTTTCAACTTAAATGGATTTTTCGAAATTTGTACTTTTAAGAGGCGAGTGGGACAAAAGGGGAAAAAATGGTTCCAACTTAAGTATTACAGCTAGAACCATGAAATTTGGTATGTAAATTCCCATGACCATATAGAAGCGCAATAAAAATTAATTTTTCGAAATTTTTTCTAATAAGGGGTGATCGGGACAAAAAGGGATACAAATGGTACCAGCTAAATTGTTTTAGCTAGATTCGCGAAATTTGGTATGTAAATACCACCATATAGAAGTGCAACATAAATGCATTTTTGTACTTTTAAGGGCTGAACGGCACAAAAAGGGATAAAAAATGGTGCCAACTAAAATCGTGAAATTTGATATGTAGATTCCTCTGACCATGTAGAAGCGCATTCAAATTGGATTTGTCGAAATTTGTACTTTTAAGGTGTGCGCGCGAGGTAAAAATGGCCTACAACCCATTGGCCATTGAAAGGGATCGTCTGCTCTGCTAGCAACCGAACCAAATAAGTGTCACACACTTCCTTTAAAACACAAATGATCTCGAACCTGAGTAAGAGTAACAACAATATAACAAATGGAAATTGGACAAATAATCAGATCGCAACGTTAAAACTACGAAAACAACTTAAAACTACGAAAACAATTTTACATTTTTTTCGTGCAGCTCAAATATTTCTTAAATTAATTGAGGTACATACATGCACATATAAGCGCAGTTTATATTCGTTGAGCGTGATATCTTTATTATCGTAAATATTTGTCAACCACATCATAATTTGGCATGACTGAGGTGGCCAACTTTGGACGGTCGCTCAGTATCTTTTTCTGTTCAAAAGTTACCGATAAATGCAAAAAATCGATTTGGAACCATTGTGGGTCGCTAATACGATTCTACTGACGATTCTAAGCCGATCGGTAGGCATAAATGTAAGGCACGATTATATCTTGGTCTTACAAATTTTTGGCGTAATGTTATATAGGGTCCGCCATCTAACGTTTTTTTTTCAACTATTCAACCGTTGGACTATTATTTGTGGGGAGCCCGAGGCAGCCATTTGAATGAAATTATTTTCCATTATTAAACAGAAGGATTGTACTTTCAAATAAAAAAGAAATTTGAAATTCAGTAGTTTTTTTATAGCATTTTCAAAGATATTTTGCGGACCCTATATATAAGCATGTAATCCACAGTGTGTCGTAGGGTATAATTATAATTATCGAAAAATATAAAACTAAATCTTGTTTTGGAAAAACTCCGAAGTCTTCCATTTGATTGATTGTTTTAATGCTTTACTAATTTATTTGTATTTTATTAAAAGTACTTAGATCACATTTTTACAAAATAAAATTGTTGATATCATAAATTTATATAGAGGAAAGCTTAGAGCTCATCACTAGATCAAGAAAACAAGAAAAACAAATCACCAAGCCGTTCATCGCCAAAAATACCCCAGGTATTATATTAAGGATCCGCCCTCAACCGCTTCTTAGAGACCTTTTTCCTCGGCCTGTTTCTTCATGCAGCCACCATACTGGACAGCTGCTTCACAGCTATTTCGTTATTGAAAAACAAATGATTGTTAATACCAAATCAGTTATAAACTAATTCCATTGACTTACGGATCATCATCGACCTCCAGGGATTCACAGGCTTCGACCAAGGCTGTGGCCAAATCTTTCTTATCCGCATCGGGGATCATGGCTTTGGCCACTTCAATGGCAACATCTTTTACCAATTTACCCTCAGCGTTCATCTGAAATTGTAGAATTGAAGAAGTTTTGAATAATCTTCGAACGAAATCTTATTTTTGTATAATATCTGTCTACTTACAACACCGAATTTTTGCATAACACAAGCAGCCATGCATTTGCCCGCCTCACTGACCGGCGCTTGATGTGCCTTGAAGGCTTCGATGTCCTCTAAAAATCGAAAAATATATAAAGAAATGTTAATAGAACTAGTATTGTACATTGTTTAAATAAGTATTGTTTATTAAATAAACAAAACCTCAAATTAAATTTAAAATGTTTGTTTTCCTAATTGAGAAAACTCTAATTATTTTCCATTTAAATTGAATTTTTGATAATAAATGTGCGATATCGTTGTTTTTTTCACTCTCTGGTATTCCAAATTCAATGCTCTGATTAGTCGTCATTTGAAATTGCAAATTTCTAAGTATATTTAATATATGTTTATATTTATATTTCATTTTTTTTTAATTCTTAATTAAATGTTTTGATTAGTAGCCATTAGAAATTGGAAATTTCTATTTATGTTTTTTTTTGTTCAATATAACAACCCTTTTACTCCGGATACTGCTGGGCAAAACTCAGATTGAAGAAAGTTCCTGGCCAAATTTTAGTACAGTTTGTGACTATTTATTTATTTTCAGCTCTTTTACTACTTCCATGTCAAATATTTATAACGCTTTGAAATAATCTCGACCCAAGTTTGAGTGCCTCGAAAGGCTTGAAATCCCCAGTTGGGCCAAGTTAACTATGCATATCTCTCCGCCTTACTATCTGTCTTTCCATCCTGCCCATTCATCATTCTATCCGTCCATCCTTCAATCTCTCTTCGTTCGTGTGTTTACTCCTTCGTTCTGTCCGTCCATCTGTGCTCTTCGTCCATTCAACCAACATTCTAAGCAACTAACTGTTGATCACCTCTGTTCACATAGAGTGTGAAAATGCTGCCAATTTTAAATATTTTAATATACTTCAGGACATTTACCATCGGTGGCTCCTTTCTCATCCTTGCAAGCCATTGCAATTGCCAGAGCATTTTCCTTGGTTAGATCTTCAGCCTGAAATAAAGAAAAATAGAAAAAAGATAAAGAATGGAATATAAGATTTATATATGGCCTGTGGATTTATATACTGTCGGAGAAAATATGAGGTATGGTTGAACATGATTACGGCAACTATTATATGTTCTCTATAATCACATTTCTTTGTCGCAATCATATTAATTTGTTTATACCCACCACCATGGCATGGGGAATACTAAGTTCGATATTCCGTTAGTAACACTTTGAAATATCGTCCTGAGACCCTATAATGTATATATTAGGCTGGCCATACAAATGGAAAAATAAATTTCCAGCCACCCCACGAAAATAAAATATGGATTGTTTAATGTTAAAATATTTTATCAGCGGCTCAAGCCATCTATGAGCTAAACGCTCCTGAAAACACCTCCAAAAATCAAGGTTTTCTCGTGTAATCTTTTTATACCCTCCACCTAAGGATGAGGGTATATTCACTTTGTCATTCCGATTGTAACAAATTGAAATATTCAACGGAGACCCCATTAAGTATATTCTATTCTGGGTCGTGGTACAATTTTAAGACCATTTAGGCATGCCCGTCTGTCTGTTCCAACAGTCTGACGTACTGACAGACTCCAGACTCCGGACTCCGACTGTCTGTTGAAAGCACAATAGCGGCCGAACGAAATGAGGTTAAAATTTTCCCTAAATGTGTCTTATGGTTGCAGATCGGATGGGATTGAAGTGGGCGAAATCGGCTCATGGAAAATTCAAGTACCTAACAAGGACTGACAATATCACCTAATATTTATATTATTTAAGCATTTTTTTCAATTTCTGCTTTATATGCACTTGAAATTTTAAAAGCACCAAAAAGTAAATACACGTTTTAGCGCGCGGAATGGAACAAAAAAGTGATAAAAATGGTATAAAATGGATAAAAATATAGAAAATAGTACGAATTTCTCTGAATCCGTACTTTTAGGGTCAAAATGGGAAAAGGAGTGAAACTGGTACCAATAAAACGGATGTAGCTAAAAGTAATGAAATTAGGTGTATACTGGGTGCACACTCTGAAACATATTGGATCTTCAATATTACAACTTTTCCTATCAAAATCGTAAAGGCATTTAGGCTGTAGATGGAATCAAGAAATTGCAAGTTGGGAGAATCGGACTTGAGGGAAATTGTTTCTATCTAATAATATTAATGAAATGATTCTCACAAACGAACGAGAAGCACAACTCACTTGCCGATATTGCGTTTAAAAGATTGCACCAAGTAATAAAGTACACATGCCATCTTACAAGCATCTCATTGAGTTGGATATGTAAGTATGTGTATATGCAGGTATAGTTACCCAGCAATACTCTTTCGTTTGTGAGAATTATTTCCTTAAAGAGGCCGAGTTTGATGTTGAAAAGTCGCTTCGAAGCCACTTGAAAAACTTTTGACATGGTCGAAATCATGATAGTGTTAGTCTGCAGCCAAGTAATAAATGTCACCATGCCATTTGTAAATAAATTTGCATTCTATTAAATATAGATGCAAAATGGTCTTGAGCCAGGACAATATCACAGTTCAAATCAAATATTAGATATTGATTACAGACCAAAAAATACAAACGAAAAAAAACTAAAACTTTTGAAAAATATAAAGAGTGATTTTTTTGAGGTTAGGATTTTCATGCATTAGTATTTGACAGATCACGTGGGATTTCAGACATGGTGTCAAAGAGAAAGATGCTCAGTATGCTTTGACATTTCATCATGAATAGACTTACTAACGAGCAACGCCAAAAATGGAAGAACTGAACTTGGTTGACATGTGGTTTCAACAAGATGGCGCTACATGCCACACAGCTCGCGATTCTATGGCCATTTTGAGGGAAAACTTCGGAGAACAATTCATCTCAAGAAATGGACCGGTAAGTTGGCCACCAAGATCATGCGATTTGACGCCTTTAGACTATTTTTTGTGGGGCTACGTCAAGTCTAAAGTCTACAGAAATAAGCCAGCAACTATTCCAGCTTTGGAAGACAACATTTCCGAAGAAATTCGGGCTATTCCGGCCGAAATGCTCGAAAAAGTTGCCCAAAATTGGACTTTCCGAATGGACCACCTAAGACGCAGCCGCGGTCAACATTTAAATGAAATTATCTTCAAAAAGTAAATGTCATGGACCAATCTAACGTTTCAAATAAAGAACCGATGAGATTTTGCAAATTTTATGCGTTTTTTTAAAAAAAAAAGTTATCAAGCTCTTAAAAAATCACCCTTTATTTAGGTTGCGCGCGTCTACGTAGCTAGAGGGTTGTACGCATCGACTTTCACGATTTCAGCTACCATTTGTAACCCCTTTTGTCCTGCTCCCTACAAATTTTGAAAAATACATTTATACCGTGTTCAGAGGGATCTAGATACTGAATTTTACGATTTTAGTTTTAGTTTGCCTTGTATTCACTTAAAAGTAAATAAAAAATAGGCCCGTAAAAGTAATTAATTTAATAATTAATTAATGTTCACGATTTCAGCTACAACATTTTGGTTGTTACCATTTTTATCCCCTTTTGTCCGGCTCCCTTCTTAAAAGTAAAACTGTTGAAAAATGGATTTATGCTGCACTTCTACGCATTGAGAGGAATGTATACTCTGAACTTTACGATTTTAGCTATAGCACTTTGATTGGTACCATTGTTGTCCCCTTTTGTCACGTTTTCCCTTAAAAGTATTTTTTAATCACCACTGAAAAGTAAAATTTTGAAGAATTAATTAACTTTGTGCGTCTACGTGTTCGGAGGAATTTACATATCGAAATTCGCAATTCTACCTGCAACATCTTGGATGGTACCATTTGTGTGCCTTTTTGTCCCGCTTCCCCTTGGGTTATGTGACCACTCGCACGAGAGAGCCAAGTAGTGCCTTAAGGCACCGTTTAGAACCCCCTTTCGAAAAAGCTATTTATATCTCGCTTCTACGCGGTCAGAGGGATATACAACCCGAATTTTACGAATCTACCTGGAGTACTTCAGTTGGTACCCTTTTTGTCCCGCTTCGAAAAATCGAAAATTCGAAAAATATTTGCACACCTAATTTCACGATTCTTCCGGCAATACTTTAATTGGTACTATTTGTATCCCGTTTTAAAAAATGCCACTTATTTTGCGTTGTCGGCGATATTTTCATTTGTAATATTTGTAATACCGAATTTATATTTGTAGTACTTTGGTTGGTACCATTTGTATCCCTTTTCGCCCCGCTTCCCCTAAAACGTACAAATTTCGAAGAAACCATTTATATTGCGCTTCTACGTGGTCGGTGGAATGTACACACCGAATTTCACGATTCTAGCTGCAATACTTCAGTTGGTACTATTTCTATCCCTTTTTGTCCCGCTTCAAAAAATCAATTAATATTGCACTTCTATGTGGTCAGAGGAATTTACACACCGAATTTCAAGATTCTACCTTTAACTTTGGTTGTCGGAGATTCTAGCTACAATACTTTAGGTGATACTATTTTTATTCCTTTTTGTCCCGATTCGAAAAATTTCACTTATATTACGCTTCCTCGTGGTCAGAGGAATTTACAAACCGAATTTCAAGATTCTAGCTGCAATACTTTAGTTGGTACTTTTTTTATCCCTTTTTGTATCGCTTCCCCGTAAAAGTAAAAATTTTGAAAATCCATTTACATTGCGCTTCTATGCAGTCAGATAAATTTACACACCGAATTTCATGATTCTAGCTGTAATACTTTAGTTGGTACTATTTTCATCCCTTTTTGCCCCGCTTCGAAAAATCCAAGTATATTGCGTTTCTACATTGTCGGAGATATTTTCACTCCGAATTTCACGATTCTAGCTGCAATATTTTAATTGGTACTATTTTTATCCCTTTTTTTTGCACCGCTTCTAAAAATCAATTAATATTGCACTTCTACGTGGTCTGAGGAATTTACACACCGAATTCCAGATTCTACCTTTAACTTTGGTTGGTACTATTTGTACCCCTTTTTGTCCCGCTTTAAAAAATGCCGCTTATATTGCGTTTTTGCGTGGTCGGAGATATTTTCACACCGAATTTCCCGATTCTAATTGTAATACCATTTGTTGGTACCATTTTTATCCCTTTTTGTCCCGCTTTGAAAAATGCCACTTGTATTGCGTTTTTGCGTGGTCGGAGACATTTTCACACCGAATTTCCCGATTCTAATTGTAATACTTTGTTTGGTACTATTTTTATGCCTTTTTGTCCCGCTTTGAAAAATATCACTTATATTGCGCTTTTACGTTGCCAGAGGAATTTCACGATTCTATCTGTAATACATTGGTTGGTACAATTTGTATTCCTTTTTGTACCGCTTCCCCCAAAAAGTACCAATTTCGAAGAAACCATTTATATTGCGATTCTACGAAGTCAGATGAATTTACTAACCGAATTTCAAGATTCTACTTTGGTTGGTACCATTTTTATCCCTTTTTGTCCCGCTTCGAAAAATCCAATTATATTGTACTTCTACGTGGTCAGGGGAGTTTACACTCCGATTTTCACGATTCTACTTGTAATACTTTAGTAGGTACTATTTTAATCCCTTTTTGCCCTGCTTCGCTCCTTAAAAGTACAAATTTTATAAAAAAGCTTTTTATAAAAGCGAGCGTCTACGTGGTAAGAGGAATGTATACGGCGAATTTTACGATTCTGGCCTTGATTGGTACCATGTTTATCCCTTTTTGTACCACTTTCCCTTAAAAAATTCAATTCAATTCAAAATTTCGTGGTCAGAGGAATTACACACCCAATTTCACGATTCTATCTGCATTATTTTAGTAGGTACTTTATTTATCCCTTTTTGCCCCGCTTCGCAAAAATCCATTCAGATTATGAACAGATATAAATAGTTATTTGTCACGCAGACATAAGATACGACAATAATTACAAACTAAATAATGGATTAATCGATAAAGGCCTCTCTTTTTTATTCACCCACGAAAATTCCTAAAATATGACATTCCTTTATTGCGTTTTTTGTGGCTAGTGTCTGCTTTGTTATACATTTTTCCAAATATTGCTATTGTCTTTTAATTGATATTCTAACCAACTCTAATGAATTGAATGTTCAGCGATGGAATATGCGCCTAACGGCCGGCCTAAAACTCTATAAAAACAAAAGACTTAAGACACAAGCACCAGACGTTCCTATGCAAAGCCATCTCATGCCGCACATTAGGGTATTTAGTATCAAAAGTGTTCAATAACCTAGACAAGACTCTTTCGACATGCCGAAGTATTCAGTATATCAGTTTTCAATTAAAATCCTTTCTTCATTTCTATTACCCGTATATAACACACAGCTACGGCCAACAGTACAACCACCACAATGAGGAACTTCATGTTTTCACAAAAAAAAAATAATATGTGAAATTGCAACTATTTGCCACAAACTTTGAACAACAAATGAACTAAAATGCCAAGAGTTCTAAGGTTTTTATTGACAATCCTAGCTAGCTGGCGTATTTTCGTGTACACTTTTCAATATCACTTTAATTACTTTGAGAATTTGTTTATTAGAATGAATACAACAAACACTGATGTGAACAATTAAATTTTCCACAACGACGACGACAGTGAAAAAAATTACAAAAAAAATCAGAAATGAAATCAAACATCGATCTATCAGCGGTGATATGATGAGTGACGCTTAATGACACCGCCATAGACAAGCCACGCTACCTACCTACGCTCACACAACAATGAAGTGACTGGTTATTCTCATCCGATTGTCCTACGCTGTCTGGCTGTCTGTTGTGGCGTCGTTACTGGCAGCATTGATAATTGGTCGTAAGGCCAATAAAAATTATTGGTAATTAAGTTTAAAGTTACTTTTGTAAAATTTTCACAAAACATCCAACACAATGTACACAACAATGGCCAATAATAATAACAAAAATATTTTCTAATCGTATGTGAATACATGATATATATCTAAATGAGTTTATAGCACATTTTATGTGACTGTGATAATGTAGCTGCCATAATTTCATTATTATAAATCCATTATCAAAAGATTTGTTTAGTTTTAGTTGGATGGAATTATTTTGGCGAGTATAAATTAAGTACAAACACTTTCAGGTTGAAATTTGGGAAGGAACATTTTCAATTCAATGAATACAATTTTGGGAAGAAAGAAAAAAGTTACACGCGAAATAATGCTGTCGCCAGTCTTTGGAACAGCTTCTTTAAAATTCTATAGACAATCCATCAGTGAACAGTTTTAAATTCGAGCAAATAATGAGATCACAATATTTGAAAATAGGAAACCAACCTCGCAAAAACTATGAATTTTTATATATAACCTCCAACACGGAGTGCATTTCACAGTCAAATTAGAAGCTGTCGATATTGCATAGAAGTGCGGTACCATATTAGGAAAATTTTTATATTTTTACGCACATTACGATATTTGTTTACTATTTCTAATAATAAGGCATTTGTATGCGCACCATTTTAAATCAATTGTGATACTTCATTATGCATACATTCCCTCAGGGTCGCTTTCCTCCAGTTGCAACTTCTTGATTCCAGTTACAGACCAAATGTCTGTGCCATTTTGGTACGAAAAAGTACTAATATGTACTGTTTTTTTTTATTTTGACCCTAAAGGTACGAATTTGGGAAAATCCTCTTATATTGTCAGACAAGTGTACACACTGAATTTCATGATTCTAGCTACAGTAGCTTGTTTGATGCCAATTTTATTCCATCTTAGTCCTAAAGGCACGAATATCGAATATATCTCTATTTTTCCTCTCTACACAGTCAGAGCAATGTCCATACCGAATTTCACTATTCTAACTGCAGCAGTTTGGTTGGTACCATTTTTATCCCTGGGACAATTTCCGTCTAAAAGTACAACTTTCGAAAAATTCCTTTTTGTTTAGAGTCTTCACAGTCAAATGAATGTATAAACCGAATTTCATGATTTCAAATTCAGTGGTTTGGTTGGTATCATTTTTATCCCTCTTTTTCAATTGTATCCCTTAAAAGTGCGAATTACGAGAAATCCCTTTATTTTACTTCTCTACGCAATTATAAGGATGTACACACCGAATTTCATGATACTAGCTGTTCTCGTATCATTGGTACCATTTTTATCGCCTTTTGTCCCATTTCACCTACTACATATTTTAATTACTTTTTTGTGTTTTCACGCTACACGAAATAAATTTCAAGTGAATATAAAGAGTGATTTTTTTGAGGTTAGGATTTTCATGCATTAGTATTTGACAGATCACGTGGGATTTCAGACATGGTGTCAAAGAGAAAGATGCTCAGTATGCTTTGACATTTCATCATGAATCGTCTTACAAACGAACAACGCTTGCAAATTATTGAATTTTATTATCAAAATGCGTGCTCTGTTAAGAAAGTTCATTGCGCGCTTCCATTTTATGGTCAGTTTAATCGACCCACTGAAGCGGCTATTCGGGCTATTGTGACTAAATTTCGCACCAAATTTACATTGTTGGACATTAAACCACCAACACGCTTACGTAGAGTGCGAACTGAAGAAAATATCGCAGCTGTATCGGCCAGTGTTAATGATGACCACCAATTTTCGATTCGTCGCCGTTCGCACCAATTGGGTCTCTGTTACTCAAAAACGTGGAAATGCCAAAATTGGACTAAGCGGATGGACCACCTAAGACGCAGCCGCGGTCAACATTTAAATGAAATTATCTTCAAAAAGTAAATGTCATGGACCAATCTAACGTTTCAAATAAAGAACCGATGAGATTTTGCAAATTTTATGCGTTTTTTTAAAAAAAAAAGTTATCAAGCTCTTAAAAAATCACCCTGTAAAAAAGAAATTTTCAAAAAAATGCTTAAATAATCTTAAAGTAGGGAGGTATTTTCAGACCTTGTTAGGGAAACAATTTTCTTTCTGGGCCGATTTCACCCACATTCAATCCCAAGCGATCTACAACCATAAGACACATTTGTGGAAATTTTGAACCATATCAATATTATCATAATAAAAAGAAATGGCAATAATATTCTCTTGGTTCTAGACCATTTTGAATCTATATACTATAAATTTATTTACATTTATTTTATTATAAATTTATTTACAAATGGCATGGTGGCTGGCATTCATAATAATTCAAAATATGTACATGAACGGAATCCATCGATCTGTCTCAAAGAGCACTTAGAAACGTGTAGTCAGCCGGAGTTTTCGCCCGCACACATTGAAGAAAAGACTCAGCTGTTTCACATCTGTAAAGAAAGCGTTCTATTAATTAAATCAGCTAATTTTAAGTTCTCTTTATTCGAGTAAGTGGACTTTATTTTCAAAGGGAGTTATCCATTCTCTCAACGGGTCCCCAGTTTACACTATTATCGCTATAAAACCCACATCTAACATGGGATCTTGATAAACTTTTGCAGATCATGTTATATTTCAACTAAGAATACCTATTTGAAAGTGATCTATAAGGGTCCACTTTTTAATGCATCGCCCTTAAAAAAGCCCTTTTTAGTTTTACCACTCTAGAACTAGTTGTGTAGGTTATCATATGTGCCAGTTAGAATGATAGTGGTCTAAGTAAAAAATCTAAACAAGTAAGAAGGCGTTAAGTTCGGCCGGGCCGAATCTTATATACCTTCTACCACGGAGTGCATTCCACAGTATTACCGGCAGATTAAAGGATGTCGACTTTACATAGAAGCACAGTACCATATTACGAAAATTGTGATATTTTTATGCACATTACTATATTTGTTTACTATTTCAAACTATAATAGGGCTGTGTTTCTTTAAGCCGGGATAACAAGCTGCGATAACAAAAACGTTAATAAAAATTTAATTTTTTGCTCAAAATAAAAAATTCTTTTTTAAAATTGTCGCCAAAAGCAATATCAAGGTGTGTGTGAAAACAAATTTTTCAAAAAATATTTTGTGTTGACTTTATTGGACTTAGCCTCGATAACCATCATTTTGACTTACCAAAATTTTTACCACAAAATTATTTTTTCAAAATTTGTTTTCACACACACATTGATATTGCTTTTGGCGACAATTTTAAAAAAGATTTTTTTATTTTCAGTGAAAATTTAACATTTTATTTAGATTTTTGTTATCGCAGCTTAGTTATCCAGTCTTAAAGAAAAACAGCCTTAATGTATACTTATGCGCACTGTTTAAAATAGACTACTACATATATAAATAAAATACAGATACAGACAAAGTGATAAGAAAAGTATACATTTTAAAGATATCCCCAGTCGCCCCATTCTCCGCCCCAAAGGACAAATTTCGAAAAAACCCTTTTTCGAGTCTTCATAGTCAGAATGTATACACCGATGATTTCAACTTCAGCGGTTTGGTAGGTCCCATTTTGATCCCTCTTTTTTATTATATCCCTTAAAAGTACGAATTTCGAAAAATCCCACTATTTTACGTGTCTATGCAATTAGAGGGATGTACACACCGAATTTCATGATTATAGCTGTTGTCGTATCATTGGTACCATATTTTATCCCTTTTTGTCCCGCTAAAGCTTTTATTTTCTTTGTGGTGCTTCCAAGCTACAAGAGGAATGTCCGCAACAAAATTCAAATGTATGAAAATCAAAAATTTAAATAATAAGCCAAGGCCACTAATATGTTTATACTATGTATATATATAATGGATATAATACTTCAATTCATAAAGTAAATATAAGGAAGCAATCATAAATACCCTAAATATTGGGGGATAGAGAGAGTATTTTCAGCTACAGTCTTTTGGTTGGTTGTATTTCCATCCTATTTTAATTTCAAAAGTATACATTTTGAAAATACCTTATCTCTCACGTACGCAGTTCATGATTCTACCACTTTTTGTGGTAAAAGCAACAAAATAAAGTACGAATTTGGAAAAAAATATTTTACGTGGCTATGCAGTCTTAGGAATGTATACACCGAATTCCATGTTTCTATCTGCGGCCATTTTGTTGGTACCATTTTTATCCCATTTTTCCAAAATTGCCCCCTCAAGAGTAAGACTATCTAAAATCTCTTTATTTTACGTATCTACACAATTAGAGGGATGTACACACTGAATTTCATCATTCTAGCTGTATTCGTTTAGTTGGTACTATTTTTATCCCCTTAGCCATTGTATCCCTTGAAAGTACGAATTTGGAAAAAACGTTTTATTTTTCGTGTCTACGCAGTCAGAGGAATGTATACTCCGAATTTCATGATTCTAGCTGATGTCATTTGGTACGTACTATTATTATCCCCTTTTTCCATTTGAACCCCAAAAAGTACGAATTTTGGAAAGTTATTTTATTTTACGTGTCTATGCAATCAGAGGAATGCATATATCGAATTTCATTATTCTAGGTGCAGCCGTTAGGTTGGTACTATTTTTATCCCTCTATCCCCATTTAACCCCTTAATTTTTTTATCTACTCTATAGAGGAATGTCCACACCGAATTTCGTGTTTCTATCTGTTGTCGTTTGATAGGTACCATTTTTATCCCTTTTTGTCCCATTTCGCCCCTACAAATAAAAATCACTCTATGGAATGCGCATTGCAAATGTCAAGTAAATACAAGCTAATATGTACAAAAACAATGCTGAAATACTCTAAATATTAGGGGTATTTTAAGTCCTTGTGAGGGAAAAATTTTTCCCTCTGGGCCGATTTCGTCCACTTTCAATCCCAACCGATCTACAACCATAAGACATATTTAGGAAAAATTTGAACCTCCAAGCTCATTTCGTTCGTCCGCCATCGTGCTTTAAACAGACAGACAGACGGACATGACTATATCGTCTTAGAATTTTACCACGACCCAGAATATATATACTTTATGGGGTCTCCGATGAATATTTCAATGTGTTACAAACGGAATGACAAAGTGAGGTGGAGGGTATAAAAATGGTACCAACTAATCGGCTACAGCTTGAATGATGAAATTTTGTGTGTACGTCTCTCTAATTGCGTAGACAAGTAAAATGAAGAGATTTTCGAAAGTCGCACTTTTAAGGGGGTAAAAGGGGATAAAAAAACAGCCAAATGGCTGTAGCTGAAAATGAACCCTCTATCCACTAATAGTTACTGTATTTAAGCTTTTTAAAGATTCCTGCCTTCTCCTTATTTGCAGTATTATTTCGATATATATAGTATAAACATATTGGAAGCCTTGTCTTATATGCCTGTTTTAAACTAATTAAAAATGTATATTTATTTATAAAATTATTTTTTATTTGTTTTGTTTTAGCAATATTAAAAAAACTAACATTTTCCTGTAATGTTACTGCACTTCAACGAAAATCGATATCCTCTGTGGAATGGAAACCATTGTGGAAGGTATATAAAGTTCGGCCCGGCCGAACTTGACGCCGTTTTTACTTGTTGGTCCTTAATTCGTAAAATTATGAGAGATGTGAATTGGAATGACCAAAACTTGAATTTTGCAAAAAAAAATAATATTAATAAAAATAACACAGATAGTTACTAAAACATATTTGAACACAAAGCGGCGTTTTATTTCTTACTAATTGTGTTATTTTAATAAATTTTCAAATTTCTATCCATCTCTAGGTTTCTTCCCGTTGATAACAGGCTCTACTCGACAATACCTACAAGAAAAACAATATCACTTCCCAATGTTTTCTACTCTATTCTTTTTTGGAGCACAGTGTAATTGTTTATAATTTTGTACTAAATCCTGCAAATATATTTCTAAAACGTAGTACTCTTTCTGCGCTTTAGATCACCAAAAATACAGATCGACTATTCGGCTTCTTTCTTCTTTTAGGTGTAGTTTAAAGTTGTGGAAATTAGAATACAATAGCATCTATAGCTCATCCCTAGTTTCCCGCCCGTCTTGCACGGAAATGGCGCATGAGTCCCACCTGCCCACAACAAATTTCACTTTTTGATCCGTTTTGTGGAGAATCCCTCATATGTCCATTTCCCCTTAAAATTTCTATAAATTTCCAAAGTATACAAGTTTTCAAAAATTAGTTTTAATACTTATTGGCACCCTATGCCATCGGTGTAAATGCCAAACCAAAGAAGAGAATATGTGCTAAAATATACTTTGAATTTCAAGCTTCTACCTGTATTAGTTTAGTATTAACAAGCATTTAAAATCTTTTCTCTTAAAAAGCAAGATATGAAAGAACTAGAAAACTAAGGTTAAAATTGAAATAGACGTTAATACTGAACTAATACAGAACATAAGCATGATGTTTGAAGTATTTTTAATAGAGATTCTCATCTTTCATTTGACACTAGCACCGTAATCATAGGCTGCGAAAAAATATATAAAATAATTGTTTTAATATTTGCATCTTTTGGTAGTTTGTAGTCCTGTGAAGGGCCAACAGGATGAGAAAATGGAAAAATTAAAACGCAAGATAGCTAACATTATTTTCAATAGCTATCATTCTAACATGTGGAAGGAATATGGATAAATGTATACATGTAGAAGGTCTATGAGTTTAATTATTTTTTGATTAAATAGCGAGAAAGGCATTAAGAACCATGTAAGGAAAGACTAAAGTCGGGCGGGGCCTACTATATAATACCCTACACCACTCTCTCGCTTTGATTACTAATCATTGGTGTTTCATGGGAGCAATTATATGTAGTTCATATAAATTATACAGTATAACGAATATGGTAAATAATATGGTAATTAATCCAATTTTCCGGCAGATGTTCCGATTAATGTAAATATAACATGATTTGGAACAATATCAAGATCCAATGACAAATACAGACTATTCAACGGTAATAGGATGATGTAGAGTGCGAACAAGCTTAGATGGACAGCAGACGGACAGACAGACATACATCGTTAATTCGATTCAGCTGGTGATTCTAAGCCGATCCGTGGACTAGGGTATTATAAGTTAGTTTTCCGTGAAAAATCTGTCCGCCTGCTGTCCATCTAAGCTTGTTCGCACTCTACAGGTCGCAATTGTTGTCCGATTGTCATGAAATTTGGCAGAAGTTATTTTTTCTGGCCACGGACTATTGGTATTGAATTTGGAGGAAATCAGTTCAGATTTAGATATAGCCTCCATTCAAATATACACTAATATTGCTCTAGAATACACATTTTACATGGGATCATGACAAAATAATTTTCGGTATTTTCAGTTCTTGCGAGGGAAAATTCCCCTTGGACCCGTTTCGCCTAGTTGCAATCCCAACCGATCTACGACTTTAAGATGTTTTAGATGCTAGCGTACTTTCAACAGACGGACGGACATGGCTAGATCGTCATAGAATTTTATGACGATCAAGAATATATATACTTTATAGGGTCTCAGGTCGATATTTCAAGGTGTTATAAACGGAATGATAAAGTTAGGTGGTGGAGGGTATAAAAAATAGAAGGAATTTCTAAATGATGATGTCACTGACCCCATTTTTATAAAAAAAAATTATGTAGGAAATGTTTTTTCAGAGCAAAAATTTTCAACCTCTTTTTACAAAAATGAGCGCTGTACCGTAAATTTTCTTCCGATGTTCATCATTTAGGCTTCATTCGAGAGGATTGACTGCAGATATTTATTTATTATTTGTGAAATACTACCACACACTACGAAAATATATTCAATTGTCAATATAAAAAACACACAAAAATACTATAAACGTCAAATAATTTGACCAAAAAGTTATTCTAAGACAAAAATGGAAATTTATATTTAAAGTGCTCTCAAGGGTCTATTAATTCGGAAAAAAGACAAAAATCCAACAAAAAAAAAAAAAAAGAAAGGAAAGGATAAAGTCGGGCGGGGCCGACTATATAATACACTCCACTTTCTATCCGAATACAATTTAATTCGGTGAAAAAGTGAAAACAGGAAGGATTTTTGTATCCTGTATATGTATGTGCTTGACAAAAAATGTTAAATCGGAAAGGACATTTGAATGGGGGTATATTGAAACCTGGAACGCAATAGGTGAAATATATTATGTACAGTTTGGCCAAAATCGGTTAAACATTTGGGAGCAACATTTGTATTTGGGCTATATCTAAATCTGAACCGATCTTTCCCAGTTTCTGCATAGGTGTTTCTAGTTGGATTATAAGCTGTTGTGCCAAATTTGAAGAAAATCGGGTACAATATTTGCCTCAAATTAAATAGCGTTCGTCCTTGATCTAAAAATCTTACTTGTGCCAATTTTTGTTAAGATCAGACTATATACTCAGAAAGTGATTCTAAGTCGATCGGTATACTTAACAATGGGTCTATCGCGCTTCCTTTTGGGTGTTACAAACAAATGCACAAAGACATAATACTCTCGTGGGGGTGTTTTCAGACAGACGGCTTGATCTAGGAACAAAAACCAAAACTCATCAGAATTGTTATACATAACCCTTCGTCAAAGTTGTTAGAATTTAATGTAATCCATATCCATATAGAATTTATGAAGAACTCAATTTTACGTAGATTATGGTTTAGAGACTGTTTCTGCTATCACACTTTAAATTTTTCTTTCACTTACATGTTACTCCGCTCAGTTGGAATGCTGTTCTTCACACAACTTGCGGCAGCTTCCTCAGCAATCGACCAGCGGGATAAATCTCTTCGTGACATTAAATAAGCGTACATTTGTGCAATATTGTTCACCAAGCTGCCATCGGCGTTAAACTGTTGCGGGAACAAATACCAAATATTATAAACAATTTAAGAAAAGTTGAAATAAAAAGCACGGAATCTGTTTTTACCACAAAACTGCAACAATACTTACCGCTTGGCATATATCGAAAATGCAAGCACGGAAACATTTAGCCTTTACACTTGCTGCCGGCCTTATGTATAGGGAATCATAAAAATCAGCTAAAAGTAATTTTGTAAATCTAAATATTCGCTCTATCCCACATCGGCTCATTTTTTGCTCTTACTCATACCTTGAGTTATGCCATGTTGCACAGTGCATTTGCGCGCGACTGTCATCAGAAATGCGCCGGTACATAAAGTGTTCTAAAATTTGACGAAAAACTGGGAATTATTAAAAAGATCGCATCTATTTTTATTTAATTTTATTTTCACAAACTGGAGCTGGAGCTTGAGCTTCCGCAGCAGCCAGCAATACTGCACAGATCAATAAAACCCCGTTTAATTTCATTTTGTCGATATTTTGCAATGTTCACAACACTTTGTTCAATTATAATTCAGTCTGTCTATTAAGCCTGTTCTTATATGAATGATGTTTTTTTTTTTAAATTTTTTATATATCGTGCAAACAATGTGAAATATAAAATGTGATAGGAACAACATCGAAATACAGGTAATTTCAGTTACAATCAAATTAAAAAAATCAAATCAACTGGACTCATGACTTCACCGGGTATAAATAGAACTTATTGTTTAATTATTGCACAATTTATATGGCAAAGAAATCTTTGAATTGTTATAAATACTTAAATTATCAAAACAAATTTGTATCCGGTCTATATAATTATTCCAAATAGCTAACGACGCACAGTGGAATACTTTCAATTTAGCTGCTGCTAAAATTAAAGGAATGGTGCTGGGATATTGAAATTTCACACACATTCCTTATATTGGCAAAATAGACCAAAAAAGTTTTTGTTTAAATCCGACCACAACCACGTCTATCTCCCATGTCACATAAAATGAAAAAAATAAAATTTCTTAAATTAATATATAATCATTGTAAGTGTCTTCGTTAGAGTCCTCAATTAAATGAAAATTGCCAGTGCCTCGCCCTAAGCTCATATTATAAATTTTTATTTTTTACGATTTCAAAATCTCAAGTATAACCCCTTGTATCTTAAAACTTAATAAAACAAGTAAGAAGGCGTTAAGTTCGGCCGGGCCGAATCTTATATACCCTCCACCACGGAGTGCATTCCACAGTATTACCAGTAGATTAAAGAATTTCGAGGGAATGCGAATTGCTAATATCAAGTAAATACAAGCTAATATGTTCAAAAAACATGCTAAAATACTCTAAATATTAGGGATATTTTCAGTACTTGTGAGTGAAAAATGTTTCCCTCTGGACCGATTTCGTCCACTTTCAATCCCAAGCGATCTACAACCATAAGACACATTTAGGAAAAATTTGAACCTTCTAGCTCATTTCGTTCGGCCGCTATCGTGCTTTCAACAGATAGACGGACAGACGGACATGGCTATATCGTCTTAGAATTTTACCACGACCCAGAATATATATACTTTATGGGGTCTCCGATAAATATTTCAAGGTGTTACAAACGGAATGACAAAGTGAATATACCCCCATCCTGGAGGTGGAGGGTATAAAAACTATGGCTTAGTATATCAGCTCAATATTTGAAAAAACGTCAGTGTATAATGAAATTTTATACCCTCCACCACTAGGAGGCGGGTATACTAACTTTGTCATTCCGTTTGTAACACCTCGAAATATCGACCTGACATCATATAAAGTATATATATTCTTGATCGTCATAAAATTTTAAGGCGATCTAGCCATGTCCGTCCGTCTGTTGAAAGGACGCTAGCATCTAAACGAAAGGAGCTAGGACGTCCAAATTTTCCATAAATGCGTCTTATAGTCGTAGATCGGTTGGACTAAAAATACCCATAATAATCCCATATATTTTAGCGTATTTAAGCATGTTTTTTGAATATGTCTGATTATGTATGCGTATTTCCCTTATAGCAAAAACGTGCACGATAAAGTGATTCTTATTTGTAGGGGGTGAAATGGGGCAAAAAAGGGATAGAAATGGTACATATTAAACGACAACAGCTAGAAACATGAAATTCGGTGTGTACATTCCTCTAGTTGAGTAGATACATAATATAAAAGTATTTGTTCCAAATTCGTACTTTTAAGGGGTAAAATGGGAATAGAGGGATACAAAATAGTACCAACCAAACGGCTGTACCTAGAATAATGAAGTTCGGTGTATACATTCCTCAGATTGCATAGACAAGTAAAATACACAGATTTTTCAAAATTCGTACTTTTTGGGGTTAAAATAAAAAAGGGATAAAAATAGTACCAATCAAATGACCGCAACTAAAGTCATGAAATTCGGAGTATTCATTCCTCTGACTACGTAGACATGAAAAATAAAAGGTTTTTCCAAATTCGTACTTTCAAGGGATACAATGGGTACGGAGGGATAAAAATGGTATCAACCAAACGGCTACACCTGGAATAATGAAATTCGGTGTATACATTCCCCTGATTGCGTAGACACTTAAAATAAAAATATTTTTCGAAATTCGTACTTTTTGGGGTTAAAATGAAAAAAGGGGATAAAAATAATTCCAATCAAATGACCGAAACTAGAGTCATGATATTCGGAGTATACATTCCTCTGACTGCGTAGACACGGAAAATAGAGGAATTTTTCGAAATTCGCACTTTCAAGGGATACAATGGTACAGAGGGATAAAAATAGTACCAACTAAACGACCACAGCTAGAATGATGAAATTCTAATTGCGTAGAAACGTCAAGGGGAAAAATGGTACCAACCAAATGGGAGCAGCTGGAATCATGGAATTCGGTGTATACATTCCTCTGACTGTATAGACACGCAAAATAAAAAGTTTTTTCCAAATTCGTACTTTTTCTTTTACGACAAAAATTGGTTGAATCATGAAGTTAGGTTATTTTGCACAATGTACGTCTGATAATGGATTTTCAAAATTTGTACTTTTGAAATTAAAATAGCATGGAAATACAACCAACTGTTGCACTCACTATCTACCGATATTTATGGTATTTAAGCTTTTTGAAAATATAAAATAAGAATATTTACTTTTTTATTTGAAATAAATAATGGTTTGAAATAATTAAAATATTATATTTATTTATAAAATTATATTTTTAATATTTGTATTTGTTTTGGTTTATCTATATTAAATAAGTAAAAACCGTGTTAAGTTCGGCCGGGCCGAACTTTATATACCCTCCACTATGGATTGCATTCCACAGAGGCCGAACTTAAGGCAGCTTTTACTTGTTGGTTAATAACTAAATCATTCAAAATATCCTGCTAAAACATTGTTATAAATTTATCAATCTATTGGTAAATGTGTATTTTGCAATGCATGCTTTTGGGGTTATAATAAATTTACTACTGAAATCATTCGTGTGCTGTACATAAAATTATTCAACTGTTGTTGAATAATGTCGGATTGGCCGTTAGCATTTTGTTTTACCCAATTTACCATTAAGAAAATGTGTGTTTGCAATTATAATTACAATTTTATTTTTGCAATGAATAGCTGAGTCTCCCTCGCGATTATGTTTTATACTGGAAAAATATAAACACATTGATTTTTTACAATTTGTAGTTAAACCACTGCTTAAAAAGGAAAATTAAGACAAAAATACACTTTTTTTAATTCGAAATAACACTTCAAGAAATATTGTTTTTCATGAACTAAAAGAAAATTCCAATATCACACATGGCATAGAGATATAGGCCAATAAAATAACCTTTCAAATTGCAAACATTTTAAGTATTTTAACATTTATAAACATTAAATGCATCCACGATATCGCCAAATTCTTTTAGAATACTTTTGATTTGAATGTTCTTTGCGGAGTTCAATCAAAAAAGTAGAGATTGGGGCGGTTCAAACATGGAAAATATTACTGCTGCAGCGATTTCGCATACAAATTTGCGATCAACTGGGATTTTCGGATCGTCGGTATAATAGATAAACTATTTGATATAAAACAAGTGGATTGCATTCCACAGGTTTTAAGTAGAAGTGCAGTAATATTACAGGAAAATATTAATTTTTTTAATATAGCCAACCAAAACAAATAAAAATATTGAAAAAAATGTATAAATAAATGTAAAATGTTTATTATTTCAAACCTCGTTTATAAGGCAAGGCTACCAATACGTTTATACTATACACATAGAAATGATACTTCAAGTCAATTCAAGAAGTAAATGTAAGACAGAAATCTTCAAAAAAAGCTTAAATACCATAAATATTTTTAAATAGTGGGCACTTGGTTGTATTTCCATCCCATTTTAATTCCAAAAGTTCAAATTTTAAAATCCATTATCTCACGTACACAGTGCAAGATACCCTAACTTCATGAATCAACCAATTATTGCCGTAAAAGTACGAATTTCCGTGTCCATGATTTCCATATTTCTAGCTGCGGCCATTTGGCTGGTACCATTTTTATCCCTTTTTTTCTATTTGACCCCCTTAAGAGAACGACTTTCTAAAATCTCTTTATTTTACGTGTCTACGCAATTAGAGGTAGGTACACACCGAATTTCATCATTATAGCTGTAGCCATTTAGTTGGGACAATTTTTATCCCTCTGCACCCATTGTATCTCTTGAAAGTACGAATGTGGAAAAAGCATTTATTTTGCGTGACTACGCAGTCATAGGAATGTATACTACTGATTTCATGACTTTAGATGCGGTCATTTAGTTGGTACACTTTTTATCCCCTTTTTCCATTTTAAACCCAAAAAGTACGGATTTCGAAAAATCCCTTTATTTTGCGTTTCTATGCAATCCGATGAGTGTATACACCGAATTTCATTATTCTAGGTGCAGCCGTTTGGTTGGTACTATTTTAATCCCCTTTTTCCGTTTTACCCCCTAAAAGTACGAATTTGGAAAAAATGCTTTTATATTATTTATCCACTCAATTAGAGGAATATACGCACCAAATGTCGTGTTTATAGCTCTTTTCGTTTGATAGGTACCCTTTCCCTTCCCTATCCCTTTTTGCTCCATTTCACCACCTACGAATACGAATCACTTTATGGTGTACGTTTTTTTTATAGGGAGAATGCGCATACCCAATATCAAGTATGTACAAGCAGACATATTGAAAAATATGTTTAAATACTCTAAAATATTAGGGATTATTATGGGTATTTTTAGTCCTTGTGAGGGAAAAATTTTTCCCTTTAAGCCGACTTCGCCCAGGTGCAATCCCAACCGAACTGCGACTATCAGACACATTTTGGGGAAATTTAAACGTCCTAGCTCTTTTCGTCTTAGAATTTTACGACGATCAAGAATACTTGTACTTTATAGGGTCTCAGGTCGATATTTCAAGGTGTTACAAACGGAATGACAAAGTTAATATATCCCCATCCTGGAGGTGGAGGGTATAAAAGTATTTTATTTTAATTCGAAAAGTTAATATTTCCTTACCAAATAAGAAAGAAAGCAGAAAATATATTATTTCCAGAAAAATTAAAAATATATATAAAAATTTACAGGTTTTTCGTCTAGAAACTTTATAGTGGAATTATTGTTGACTTTTCAACTAATTTCATTTTATATGTTATTAAAATAATCTGAATCACTTAAAGTGGACATTATAAATAAAAATGTGTGTTTACATCACCACACATCAATGTCAGTGGATATAGTCTGACTTAGACCACTTTCAAACTAATACAAGTCAATTTTGGTGCGCATAAATTTAGAAATGTCATTGTAATGGTACATTTTTAAAAATCTCAAAAAGAAAGTTCTTTAATTAGAGATCTAATCAAAGTTAAGAGAAAATTGGCATATCTCAATTTTTTGGATCGTACTAACTTTGTTTGAAATATATGTGGATAGTATTCTCTCCTTAATGGAAAAACTACTTAATTTTTAAAGAAGATAAAAGTAAGAATTTTTTAAAAATCTTTATTTTTTACATAAAACACCACATTATTTAATAAGTAGTTGTCATCATGACTCGTAGACTCTCCATGGACGTAGATCTTATAAAGCGCCTACAAGCGATAATCTTATCGGGGAGTTTGACGTCAAACAGCGTATGAAAGCTTCAGCGGCATTACATCTGAAAATATTATGTATTGTTATAACAATTTAAAGGAAAGATAGAGATATCTCTAATTACACTGTGCAAAATTAATTGATGTAAAAATGTAAAGGTGCGCCGCACAGTGTATTAGCAGCGGAAAAAACTCCCAAATTTCATGGGCATAAAATGGACTTTACTGATTGAATTTTACAAAGAACATTATTCCTATTAAGCATATTCTAAAAGAGTATATATAGTGATTTTTATTCGTAGGCGGTTAACAAGGGATAAAATGGTACATATCAAACGACAACAGCTAGAATCACGAAATTCGGTATGTACATTCCTCTAATTGAGTAGATATATAATATAAAAAATTCGTACTTTTAAGGGGTAAAATGGGAATACAGGATAAAAATGGTACCAACCAAACGGCTGCACCTAAAATAATGAAATTCTGTGTATACATTCTTCTAATTCTAATTCTTCTAATTCTAAACTAAAGGGATTTTTTGAAATTCGTACTTTTTGGGGTTAAAATGGAAAAAGGGATAAAAATAGTACCAACCAAACGGCTGCAGCTAAAATTTTGAAATTCGGTGTGTACATTGCTCTGACTGCATAGACGCGAAAAGTAAAGAGATCTTTTGATATTCGTGCCTTCGGGATCTAAATGGGATTAAATTTGGAACCAATCAATCGTGAAATTCGTCTGCAGAAAATAAGAAGACTTTTTCCAAAACCGTCTAGTTAGGGTCAAAATGAAAAAGAGAATAAAACTGATATCCAGCAAACGACTGAAGCTAAAATCGTGAAATTAGGTATGTACATTAGAGCGTACCAGGTTACAAGTAAAAAAAAAAAAGTTCGCCGTACACCTTCGAATATGAAGTATTATTGAAAGGTAGTTTCAAAAAAATTTTTTTTATTTTTTTATGCCGAACGTAAGGGTCGCGCTTTTACATTTTTCTATATAACTTCTGCATTTATAAACGGATTTTAAAGTGTGATACATCGATGTTTTTGTCCGATTTTTTTGTCTTTGAAGTCATTGAGCTCAAACATGATTCATGATTTTATGCGAGCTTTAATTTTCGATTATTAGAGTGGTACATTAGGGTAGTAGCAACTGAGAAATGATGGGTAAGTACCAGAAGGGGGTGCTTGAGCTCAATGACTTCAAAGACAAAAAAATCGGCCTCGTCGAGACAAAAACATCGATGTATCACACTTTAAAATCCGTTTATAAATACAAGTTATATAGAAAAATGTAAAAGCGCGACCCCTACGTTCGGCATAAAAAAATAAAAATTTTTTTTTTGAAACTACCTTTCAATAATACTTCATATTCGAAGGTGTACGGCGAACTTTTTTTTTGAGGTACGCCCTAATGTACATTCCACTGTGAATATGAAAGATATTGGATAATAAATATTTGTACTTTTCTTATCAAAATGGTACGGACATATGGCCTGTCCTGAGGGAAATTGTTTCTACCTAATAACGACTGACAATGCACCTGATATTTAGGTCATATTTTTGAACATTCACTTTTTGATTACTCTGGATGTTTTATATTTATAGGAAGAAGAGGACTAATAATATTATAATAATGAAGAAGCACTATGTATTTAAAACCTTATAGAAATAGTAAACAAATATCGTGATGTGGATAAAAAATATCACAATTTTCCTAATATGACAGTGTACTTCTATGTAAAGTTGAGAGCCACTAATCTGCCGGTACTACTATGGAATGCACTCCGTGGTGGAGGGTATATAAGATTCGGCCCGGCCGAACTTAACGCCTTTTTACTTGTTCTTCCCTCGAGACGTATTACTACAGATATACCATGCGATGCTTGGGATTTGTATAATTTCCACGATCCCTTATCTAATTTACCACATACCTGTTTTTCCATATGGGAAGGATATCCACGCAATATCTGGTAACTGATTCAGCCACAGCCCAGTGGGAAAAGTCTCGTCGTGATGTTAGATAACCGACTATTGGTGGTGATGTGTCCACAAAGCTGCCATCGAAATTGAACTATTTTGAAGGAGAGATGGGAAGTTATTTGATAGTTTAAATGTTTGGAAAAAATAAATAATAATGTGATGCAGAGAAATGAAGGCTTGCTAATTTGCTCCAGAGCTTGTGTGAAAAATCAAGCAATACATACCGCTTCACATGCATTTAAAATGCAAGTTCGGAAACATTTGGCCGCTTCACTAGCTGCCCATCTCAGATATACATAATCATCAATATCAGCTGAAAGAAATAGCGAAATTCTCAGTTTTTGGCTGCCACTTTACACTAGGCCACAGTTACACTTGACAATGTTTTGGACTACTTGTGGACCTTTCAAAACACATATGAAAATATATTTCTTAAAGTTTTCCTTCAGAAATATTTTAGATTATTTTATTTTATTTTTATGTGAATATGCCTTTCATTCTGTGGCCTAGTGTAACTTTGCATCATCATCCTACCTTCGGTTACTCCATGCACAACGGCACATTTGTATATGGCTGTTCTAAAAAATTCACTACTGAGGCACTTGGTCTAAAATGGTTAAATAAAAAAAATATGTTAAATCCCCTTCTTTTTAATTTTTCGGAAATTTTCACAAACTCCAGTACGGGCGTCACTAGCTGCAGCTACCATCACAATGCAGATCAATAAAATCACAATTAGTTTCATTGCGGCGATTGGTCGTTCCCTTACTCTGAACACTTCGGCCTGTTATATATGCAGAATTTGTTGGAATGAAATGTTGAATGTTCTTTTGAAATATACGCCAGCACAAGAAATATATTTACATATTAATTTAATTTAAATTAACTGTACATTTAAAACAAACGCATGAATAAAGCAATATAATATTGTATGTACGTATATGCGAGTGGGGACTCTTCTCCCTCACCAACCATCTAAATAAATACATATTATATATATACATTGAAATATTTGTTGCCATAAATGTGAAATGAGCGCAATAATAAAATAAAATTATTGCATCGAACCGAGTTCAAAAATACTTTCAATTTGCCGCCCATTAGATTTTTGTCACGTTCGGTGTTTATACCCTACACCACTTCGTGGTCTAGGGTATTATAAGTTAGTTTCGCGCCAAATGTTTGTAACACCAAGAAATAATTGAGCTAGACCCACCTTTAAGTATACGGATCGGCTTAGAATCACCAGCTGATTCGATTTAACGATGTCTGTCTGTCCGTCCGTCCGTCCGTCTGCTGTCCATCTAAGCTTGTTCGCACTCTACAGGTCGCAATTGTTGTCCGATCGTCATCAAACTTGGCAGAAGTTATTTTTTCTGGCCAAGGACCATCGGTATTGAATTTGGAGGAAATCGGTTCAGATTTAGATATAGCCCCCATACAAATGTCGCTCCCGATTTGACATTTTCCGCTCTAAAAACGACATATTGTACCCGATTTTCTTTAAATTTGGCAGAACATCTTATAATCCAACTAGAAACACGTATGCAAAAATTGGGTATGATCGGTTCAGATTTAGATATAGCCCCCATACAAATGTCGCTCCCGATTTGACATTTTCCGCTCTAGAAACCACATCTTGTACCCGATTTTCTTTAAATTTGGCACAACATCTTATAATCCAACTAGAAACACGTATGCAAAAATTGGGTAAGATCGGTTCAGATTTAGATATAGCCCCCATACAAATGTCGCTCCCGATTTGACATTTTCCGCTCTAGAAACGACATATTGTACCCGATTTTCTTTAAATTTGGCAGAGCATCTTATCATCCAACTAGAAACACGTATGCAAAAATTGGGTATGATCGGTTCAGATTTAGATATAGCCCCCATACAAATGTCGCTCCCGATTTCACTTTTTCCGCTCTAAAATCCACATATTGTATGCGATTTTCTTTAAAATTGGCACAACATCTTATAATCCAACTAAAAAACCTATGGTGAAAGTGAGTAAGATCGGTTCAGATTTAGATATAACCCCAATACAAATGTCGCTCCCGAATCTTTAACCGATTCTGGCCAAACTTTACATATTATATTTCACCAATAAACATACATGGTGAAAGCGGGTCACATCGTTCCAGGTTTCAATATACCCCAATACAAATGTCCTTTCCGATTTAACATTTTTTGTCAAATACATACATTTACAGGATGCAAAAATCTTTCCCGATTTCACTTTTTTACCGAATTGAATTGCAATGAGAATGGTTTGGGTGATGCCCATATGTCCATACTTTGGTAGACTACTGTATAATTTGTATTTGTCTTTGGGACAATTGGATCAATTACCATATTATTTACCATATTCGTTAAATTTGACTAAAGATGAATTTATAGCATATAAATTATATGAATATAATTTATATAATTTGTATAAACTAAATAAAATTGCTCCCATGAAATACCTGGGTTTAGTAATGAAAGCGAGGTACATACGCAGGGAGTGGTGTAGGGTATTATATAGTCGGCCCCGCCCGACTTTAGCCTTTCCTTACTTGTTTTATATTAACACGTTTTGAGGTTTTCGAACTTATATTCGAATGTGAACAGAAAACAAGTAAAAACGGCGTTAGGTTCGGCCGGGCCAAACGTTATATACCCTCCACCATGGATTGCATTCCACAGAGGTTGTCGGATTTCGTAGAAGTGCAGTAATGGAAAATATAAATTTTGTAATATAGCCAAACCAAAACAAATATTGAAAAAATAATTATATAAATAAATATAATCTTTTAATTACATCAAACCATTATCTATTTCAAATCAAAAAATAAATATTCTTATATTTATATTTTCAAAAAGCTTAAATAGCATAATTATTGGAAGATAGTGGGTGCTACAGTTTGTTGTACTTCCATTCTATTTTAATTCCAAAAGTACAAATTTTGAAAATCCATTATCAGACGTACATGTGCAAAATAGCCTAACTTCATGATTCAACCAATTTTTGCCGTAAAATAAAAAGTACGAATTCCATTGTATCCCTTGAAAGTACGAATTTCGAAAAATTCGTCTATTTTCCGTGTCTACGCAGTCAGAGGAATGTATACTCCAAATTCCATGACTCTAGCTGCGGTCATTTGGTTGGTACTATTTTTATCCCCTTTTTCTATTTTGACCCCAAAAAGTACGAATTTCGAAAAATCAGTTTATTTTCCGTGTAAACACAGTCAGAGGAATGTATACTCCGAATTTCATGACTATAGCTACGGTTATTTGATTGGTACTATTTTTATCCCCTTTTTCAGTTTAACCCCAAAAAATACGAATTTAAAAAAACGTGTATTTTACTTGTCTATGCAATCAGAGGAATGTATACACCGAATTTCATTATTCTAGGTACAGCCGTTTGGCTGGTACCATTTTTATCCCTTAAAAGTACGAATTTGGAAAAAATTCTTTTATATTATGTATCTACTCAATTAGAGGAATGTACACACCGAATTTCGTGTTTCTAGCTGTTGTCGTTTAATATGTACCATTTTTATCCCTTTTTTGCCCCATTTCACCCCCTACAAATAAGAATCACTTTATGGTGCCCGGTTTTGCTGTAGGGGGAATGCGCATACCAAATATCAAGCAAATATAAACATACATATTCAAAAAACATGCTGAAATACGCTAAAATATTAGGGGTATGTTTAGTCCTTGTGAGGGAAAATTTTTTCCCTTTGGCCCGATTTTGCTTCATTTCAATCCCAACCGATCTACGACTATAAGACGCATTTATGGAAAATATGAACGTTCTAGCTCCTTTCGTTTAGATGCTAGCGTGCTTTCAACAGACGGGCAGACGGACGGCCGGACATGGCTAGATCGTCTTAGAATTTTATGACGATCAAGAATATATATACTTTATAGGGTCTCAGGTGGATATTTCAAGGTGTTACAAACGGAATGACAAAGTGGAGGTGGAGGGTATAATGAGAGTTAAACATCAAATGTACAGCAAAAATTCCCATACAGCAGGGAAACACTCCAATTTCTATGCAAACACTCCAATTGAACAATTAAAATTTTAAATTTGAACTACCGATTACTTTGACTTTGAAAGGTAGAACAACATTCAATTTTATTCTTATTTTGAGCTTTATGTTTGACATTAGCTAAATGGGATGCTATACGCTCGAACAAAATTGGGAAATATTAAAAACGTACATCCAAAGTAGTGAGTCTTTAACGCAAACTATAAGAAATTTACGTGGAAAATTTTTGAGAAGAGATCTTCAGTTCAGCTTTCATCTCGGTGGCTATGTCAATAAGCAAAATTGCCGCATATGGTGTTCAGAGAACACTCTATTAGATTTTTTTTTGCTGTTCTGAAAAATTGGGTTAATCGGATGAGGTACTGCCGAGCCAGTCGTGGTAGTCATATGAATGTTATTGTGTTCCATTATTGAATGACAAAGTTCAACCTTTCCAATAAAACCAGAAATCTGAAAAAACTAATCAATACTTTTTATTTTATAGCCGATTATAATTTAAAATTTACATATTTCGTATCACAAATCCGTCCAAATTTGGCCAGCGGGCTGATCAATGAGAGTGTCAGGCAGCCACGATAACAATCTTATATCCATATACATATGGCGCATCCCATAGCAAAGCAGACAAAACAAATTCACATCATTCAAATTTTTCTGAAAATCTCACTTTGAAAAATATTTTACATATGTCTTAGGAAAAAATCTATTTGCAGAGTTATAGGCATTGCAATTTGCAGAGAAACTAAAACAAGTATATACGCTTCACCATGCATTGCATTCCACAGACGCTGTAGCTTTTCATAGAAGTGCAATAATATTACAGGAAAAAATATTTTTTTAATATCGCCAAAACAAAACAAATAGAAATATTGAAAAAATAATTTTATAAATAAATATAATATTTTTATTATTTCAAACCGCGCATATAAGGCAAGGCTACAAATACGTTTACATTATATATATCGAAATAATACTTCAAGTCAATACAAACAAGTAAGGAAGGTTAAAGTCGGGCTTGGCCGACTATATGATACCCTACACCTAGTCAATATACCCTGTGGTGTAGGTATAAAAAGGTTGTTACATTTGAACCGGGTATATATATACTACAAATTTCATACTTCTACTATATACTAAATTTCATACTTCTATCTGTATTTGTAAAAAAAATTTGAACGCAAACTTTGAATGAGAGCTATATATAAATCTGAACCGATCTGACACATTTTTAGCATGGGTTTTCTGAAATATAAGATGGAAATCTGTTAAAATATGTGGTTTCTAGAGCGGAAATAATCAAATCGGGGGAGACATTTCAGTGGGAGCTATATATATATTTGAACCGATATGACCCACTTTCGGCATAGATGTTTATAGTTGAAATATAATTTGTGCAATTATTGCACAATTTATATGGCAAAGAAATCTTTCAATTGTTATAAATACTTAAATTATCAACAAACAAACAAATTTGTATCCGGTCTATATAATTATTCCAAATAGCTAACGGCGCACAGTGGAATACTTTCAATTTAGCTGCTGCTAAAATTAAAGGAATGGTGCTGGGATATTGAAATTTCACACACATTCCTAATATTGGCAAATTAGAGCAAACAAGTTTTTGTTTAAATCCGACCACAACCACGTCTATCTCCCATCTATCTATATATATAAAAGAGTTGCGTGATTGAGTGACTGACTGATCACTCCCCAGACCAAACGGCTAGAGCTAGAATCATGAAATTTGGTGTGTACATTTCTCTTACAGTGTAGGGGTGTGATAAGACGGGATTTTTCGGGGTAAAATGGGGTAAAGAGGGATACAAATTGTACCACCGCAATGACCAAACGGCTGGGACTAGAATCTTGAAATTTTGTACAAGAATTTCTCTTATAGCTTCAACGCGCTCAAGAAAATAGCATGAAGACATACCAAAGGATTTCATTTGCAAAATTCGTACCTTTGGGTGGTCAAATGGGACGAAAAGGGACAAAAATTGTACCAACAACATAGCTGAAGCTAGAACCATGAAATTTGGTATGTACATTTCTCTTACAGCGAATAGATCAGATTTGAAGGGAGTTTTTCGTAATTCGTACTTTTAAGGGGTAAAATAGGTTAAAGAGGGATACAGATTGTACCACCGCAATGACCAAAGGGCTGGGTCTAGAATCTTGAAATTTGGTAAACAATTTATAGCTTTATAGCTTCAACGCGTCCAATAAAATATTTTTCAAAATTCGTACTTTTTCGGGGTGAAATCGGGTAAAAAGGGATAAAAATAGCACCAATAAAATGGATGGAGCTGAAACCATAAAATTCGGTGTGTACATCCCTCAAAATGTTAAGAATCGCAAAATGAAGGAATTTTTCGAAATTTGTACTTTTAAAGGGAAAAGGGGATAAAAGAGGTACTAACAACACGGATGACGCTACAATAATGAAATTCGGTGTGTATATTCGTTTTACAGCGCAGATCACTAATAAGAAAGCATTTTTCGAAATTTGTACTTTTAAGGTAAATGGGATAAAAATTGTACCACCATCCTGACCAAACAGAAGGGCCTAGAATCTTGAAATTTGGAACGGGCATTACTATTATAGCACGAATGCGACCAAGAAAATATTCTTAAATTCGCACTTTTTGTGGGTGATATCGGGTAAAAAGGGATAAAAATGGCACCAATCAAACGGATGGAGCTGGAATAATAAAATTCGTTGTGTACATACCTCAAAACCCTTAGAAACGCAAAATGACAGGATCTTTTTAAATTCGTACTTTTAGTAGGTAAACGGGGAAAAGGAGATAAAAAGGTACCAACAACACGGTTGAAATTCGATATGTATATTCGTTTTACAGCCCAAATCACTGATAAGAAAATTTTTTTCGAAATTTGTAATTTTAAGGGATTAAATGGGATAAACATTTTACCACAGGCCAGACCAAACAAGTGGGCCTCGAATCATGAAATTCGGAACGGGCATTACTTTTACAGCACGAATGCGACTAAGAAAATATTTTTCAAAATTCTTACTTTTTGTGAGTGAAATTGGGTAGAAAGGGATACAAAATGGTACCAATCAAACAGATGGAGCTGGAATCATGAAATTCGACGTGTACATCCCTGAAAATGTTTACAAACGCAAATTGAAGGAATTTTTCGAAATTCGTACTTTTAAAGGCTAAACGAGAAAAGCGGGATAAAAAAGGTGGCAAGGACATGGATGACGCTACAATAATAAAATTCGGTACGCATATTCGTCTTACAGTGTAGATGAGTAATAACAATGAATTTTCCGATATTTGTACTTTTAAGGGATTAAATGGGTTAAAAATTGTACCACCGCCAAATTGTACCAAAATACTGTGCTTAGAATCTTGAAATTTGGAACGCATATTACTCTTATAATGCGAATATGACAACGAAAATATTCTTCATTAATTTAAACTTTTGGGTGTGAAATTGGGTAAAAACGGATAACAATCATGAAATTTGGTTAGTACATGCATAGAAACACAAAATTAATATATTTTCGAAATTCGTACCTTTTTATATCCCTATGGTACCAACAACAGGGCTGAAACTAGAATCGTGAAATTCGGTGTGTATATTCCTCTGACAGTGTAGGCGCGAAACATTAACTGATTTTCAATATTTATACTTTTGTATATGTACTTTAAAGGAGAAAGTGGATCAAAAGTGGTGCAAATGGTACCAACCAAAATTGGGGATTTAGGATAAAGATAGTACCAACCAAAGTTATCAGCTAGAATATGAAAAATTTTTCGAAATTTGTATGTTTAAGGGCACAAACGGCACGGAAAGAGTTATATTAGGTTTAATTTTACGTACGGGTCGTTTGTTTTGGAATATGGACTGTACGTGTGTGGGATGTATATCAATTTCCCCCCTTTTCGAATTTAAACTAAGTTTGGGAAAATACTACTATGTGCAGAGTTTGAATAAATTCTTTAAGTCCCTTCCAGAGTCATCGTGTATGCCAGCGAGCCAGACGGACGTGAAAGGGGCTTGTGATATACTTATGGTTTTAAATCTCTCCTTCAATGCGTTTCACTTTTTTTCTACCCCTAATAATATTTTCACAGCTTAAGAAAGAAACGTGCAAATAATTTTCTACTTTATATGATTTTTTGTAGAAAAATTTTTTCCGTTTTGTGCCTATAAATTGAACTATTAACTACGTATAAACGCTGAAAGTGATATCCTTAAAAACAGTTTGAATACTGATACAAACTAATGTCTTACCATACCATTTTTCCGCGTACGAAGTAGCGGGTATTTGCTAGTGTCACATAAAATGAAAAAAAAATAAAATTTCTTAAATTAATATATAATCATTGTACGTGTTTTCGTTAGAGTCCTCAATTAAATGAAAATTGCCAGTGCCTCGCCCTAAGCTCATACTATAAATTTTTATTTTTACGATTTCCAAGTCTCAAGTATAACTCCTTGTATTTTAAAACTTAATAAAAAACTATGGCTTAGTATAACAGCTCAATATTTGAAAAAAAGTCAGTGTATAAAGAAATTGTATACCCTCCACCTCCAGGATGGGGGTATACTAACTTTGTCATTCCGTTTGTAACACCTTGAAATATCGACCTGAGATCATATAAATTATATATATTCTTGATCGTCATAAAATTCTAAGGCGATCTAACCATGTCCGTCCGTCTGTTGAAATCACGCTAGCATCTAAACGAAAGGAGCTATGACGTCGAAATTTTCCATAAATGCGTCTTATAGTCGTATATCGGTTGGGATTGAAACTGGACGAAATCGGCCCAAGGGGAAATTTTTTCCCTAATATTTTAGAGTATTTAAACACATTTTTTCAATATGTCTGCATGTACTTACTTGATATTGGGTGTGCGCATGCAAAAAGGGATAAAAATGGTACCTATCAAACGACAAGAGCTAGAAACACGAAATTTGGTACGTACATTCCTCTAATTGAGTGAATAAATAATATAAAAGCATTTTTTTCAAATTCGTACTTTTAGGGGGGTAAAACTGAAATAGAGGGATAAAAATAGTACCAGCCAAACGGCTGCACCTAGAATTATGAAATTCGGTGCATATACTCATATGGTTGCGTAGACACGTAAAATAAAGGGATTTTTCGAAATTCGTACTTTGTGGGGTTAAAATGGAAAAGGGGGATACAAATTGTACCAACTAAATGACCGCAGCTAAAGTCATGAACTCCGTTGTATAGATTCCTCTGACTGCGTAGACACGCAAAATAAAGGGATTTTTCGAAATTCGTACTTTGTGGGGTTAAAATGGAAAAGGGGGATACAAATTGTACCAACTAAATGACCGCAGCTAAAGTCATGAACTCCGTTGTATAGATTCCTCTGACTGCGTAGACACGCAAAATAAATGTTTTTTTTCCAAATACGTACTTTCAAGGGATACAATGGGAACAGAGGGATAAAAATGGTACCAACTAAACGGCTACAGCTATAATGATGAAATTCGGTGCGTACCTACCTCTAATTGCGTAGACACGTAAAATAAAAAGATGTTAGAAAGTCGTACTCCTAAGGGGGTAAAATCAGAAAAAGGGGATAAAAATGGTACCAACCAAATGGCCGCAGCTTAAATCATGGAATTCGGTGTATACATTCCTCTGACTTTTACGGCAAAAATTGGTTGAGTCATGAAGTTAGTTTATTTTGTACTATTTTGTACTATGTACATCTGGAATTTAAGATTTAAGTGTTTATATATATATATATATATATATATATATATATATATATATATATATATATATATATATATATATATATATATATATATATATATATATATATATAATATATATATAATACTTGAAGTATTATTTCGATATAAAGGGTGTTTTTTTATTGAGGTATAGAACTTCGAATTGAAATAAAACACAAGAAAATCGTTTTAATGTCCATCAATTTGGCTTTATTGGAAGGATAATTTTATGTTTAAATATGATTAAATATGATTTCGGGCATGTGGCCGCCGCGGTTGGCTCGAATATAGCTTCAATTGCTGTGCACGGTGGCGAATCGATTCATTCGGGTCCTCTTCAACACTTTGCTCTACAGCGGCAATTGTTTCTTCGGGGCGCACTGTTCGACGTCTCTGCGGATGCGTATTATCACATAGAGTAAACGTAGTGCGAAAACGATCCATGGTTAACCGAATTAATTGCTCTGATGGACGATTATGTCGACCATAAAATGGACGGAGCTTGCGGTGAACTTCGCGAACTGAACCATTACTTTCGAAATAAATTTGCACGATTTGCAAGCGTTGTTCTTTTGTCAACCTGTTCATGATGAAATGGCAAACCAAACTAAATATTAATCACTTGACAGCTGACAAAATGGCCGCCAGTTAAAAAAGTGATGCCAACTTAAAGTTCTATACCCCAATAAAAAACACCCTTTATATAGTGTAAACGTATCGTAGCCTTATAAGCGTGCTATAAAATAATAAAAATATTATATTTACTTTTTTATTAATAAATAAATCATTCCAAATATCCTGCTAAAACATTCTTATAAATTTATCAACCTATTGGTAAATGTGTATTTTGCAATGCATGCTTTTGGGGTTATAATAAATTTACTATTGAAATCATTCGTTGTTGGTCTTACGGTACAAATAAATAATAAATAAAGGTGTGCTGTACATAAAATTGTTCAACTGTTGTTGAATAATTTCGGATTCTTTTACCCAATTTACCATTAATAAAATATATGTTTGCAAGTCTTGAGTTTCCTTCGCGATTATGTTTTATACTGGAAAAAATAAACACATTGATTTTTTACAATTTGTAGTTAAACCACTGCTTGAAAAGGAAAATGATGACAAAAATACACTTTTTTAATTCGAAATAACACTTCAAGAAATATTCTTTTTCATGAACTAAAAGAAAATTCCAATACCACACATGGCATAGGGATATAGGCCAATAAAATAACCTTTCAAATTGCAAACATTTTAAGTAATTTAACATTTATAAACTTTAAATGCATCCACGATATCGCCAAATTCTTTTAGAATACTTTTGATTTAAATGTTCTTTGCGGAGTTCAATCAAAAAAGTAGAGATTGGGGCGGTTCAAACATGGGAAATATTACTGCTACAGCGATTTCGCATACAAATTTTCGATAAACTGGGATTTTCAGATCGTCGGTATAATGGATAAACTATTTGATATAAAACAAGTGGATTGCATTCCACAGAGGTTGTCGATTTAAGTAGAAGTGCAGTAATATTACAGGAAAATATTATTTTTTTAATATAGCCAACCAAAACAAATAAAAATATTAAAAAAAATGTATAAATAAATGTAAAATGTTTATTATTTCAAACCACGTTTATAAGGCAAGTCTACCAATACGTTTATACTATACACATAGAAATGATACTTCAAGCCAATTCAAAAAGTAAATATAAGACAGAAATCTTCAAAAAAGCTTAAATACCACAAATATTTTAAAATAGTGAGCACTTGGTTGTATTTCCATCCCATTTTAATTCCAAAAGTTCACATTTTAAATTCCATTCTCTCACGTACACAGTGCAAGATACCCTAACTTCATGAATCAACCAATTATTGACGTAAAAGTAAAAAGTACGAATATCCGTGTCCATGATTTCCATATTTCTAGCTGCGGTCATTTGGCTGGTTCCATTTTTATACCCTCCACCTCCAGGATAGGGGTATATTCACTTTGTCATTCCGTTTGTAACACCTTAAAATATTCATCGGAGACCCCATAAAGTATATATATTCTGGGTCGTGGTAAAATTCTAAGACGATATAGCCATGTCCGTCTGTCTGTCTGTTTGTTGAAAGCACGATAGCGGCCGAACGAAAGAAGCTAGGAGGTTCAAATTTTTCCTAAATGTGTCTTATGGTTGCAGATCGGTTGGGATTGAAAGTGGGCGAAGTCGGCCCAGAGGCAAAAATTTTTCCCTCACAAGGACTGAAAATACCCCTAATATTTAGAGTATTTCAGCATGTTTTTTGAACATAATAGCTGGTATTTACTTGATATTTGCAATTCGCATTCCCTTTATAGCATAAAAGGGCACCATAGAGTGATTTTTATTTGTAGGGGGCGAAATGGGACAAAAAGGGATAAAAATGGTACCTATCAAACGACAACAGATAGAAACACGAAATTTGGCATGTTCATTCCTCTAATAGAGTAGATACATAATATAAAAATATTTTTTTCTAAATCCGTACTTTTAAGGGGTTAAATGGGGATAGAGGGATAAAAATAGTACCAACCAAACGGCTGCACCTAGAATAATGAAATTCGGTGTATATATTCCTCTGATAGCGTAGACACATAAAATAAAGGAAATTTTTGAAATTCGTACTTTTAGGGTGTAATATGGAAAAAGGGGATACAAATTGTACCAAACAAATGGATGCAGCTAGAACCATGAAATTCGCTGTATACATTCCTCTGACTGAGTAGACACGAAAAAAGGGTTTTCAAAATTCGTACTTTCAAGGAATTCAATGGGAGCAGAGGGATAAAAATGGTACCAACTAAAAGACAACAGCTAGAATGATGAAATTTGCGAAAGTCGTGCTTTTAAGGAGTAAAATGCGAATAAGGGGATAAAAATGGTACCAACAAAATGGCCGCAGATAGTATCATGGAATTCGTATTTTTTTTTTCAAATTTTGTTTCTTTTACGCCAAAAAATGGTAGACTCATGAAGTTGTCTTATACAGCGTACATGAGAGATAAGGTATTTTCAAAATTTATACTTATTAAATTAAATACTTATAAAAAAAATACTTATACTTATTAAATTAAAATAGGATGGAAATACAACCAACCAAACGACTGTAGCTTCTCCCTTATGGCGACGGACAATCGCCTAATATTTAGGCATGTTCACTTTCATACTTACAGCATTGTCTTTATATATAGTAGTAGGGTATATAAGATTTGGCCGAACTTAAAGCCTTCTTACTTGTTCTATTTGACCCCCTTAAGAGAACGACTTTCTTAAATCTCTTTATTTTACGTGTCTACGCAATTAGAGGTAGGTACACACCGAATTTCATCATTATAGCTGTAGCCATTTAGTTGGTACCATTTTTATCCCTCTGCACCCATTGTATCCCTTGAAAGTACGAATGTGGAAAAGGCATTTATTTTGCGTGACTACGCAGTCATAGGAATGTATACTACTGATTTCATGACTTTAGATGCGGTCATTAGTTGGTACAATTTTAACACCCTTCTTCCATTTTATCCTCAAAAAGTATGAATTTCGAAAAATCCCTTTATTTTGCGTGTCTACGCAATCAGATGAGTGTATATACCGAACTTCATTATTCTAGGTGCAGCCGTTTGGTTGGTACTATTTTTATCCTCTTTTCCGTTTTACCCCCTAAAAGTACGAATTTGGAAAAAATGTTTTTATATTATTTATCAGTTATTATTTCCTTAATTAGAGGAATTACGCACCAAATGTCGTGTTTCTAGCTCTTTTCGTTTGATAGGTACCATTTTTATCCCTTTTTGCTCCATTTCACCACCTACGAATACGAATCACTTTATGGTGTACGTTTTTGTTATAGGGAGAATGCGCATACCCAATATCAAGTATGTACAAGCAGACATATTGAAAAATATGCTTAAATACTCTAAAATATTAGGGATTATTATGGGTATTTTTAGCCCTTGTGAAGGAAATTTTTTTTCCCTTTAAGCCGATTTCGCAATCCCAACCGAACTACGACTATAAGACGCATTGTGGGGAAATTTAGACGTCCTAGCTCCATTCGTTTAGATACTAGCGTGCTTTCATCAGACGGACATGGCTAAATCGTCTTAGAATTTTATGACGATTAAGAATATATTTATAGGGTCTCATGTCGATATTTCAAGGTGTTACAAACGGAATGACAAAGTTAATATATCCCCATCCTGGAGGTGGAGGGTATAAAAGTATTTTAGTTTAATTCGAAAAGGTAATATTTCCTCAACAAATATGAAAGAAAGCAGAAAATATATTATTTCGAGAAAAAAATAAAAATATATATAAATATTTACATGTTTTTCGTCTAGAAACTTTATATTGGAATTATTGTTTACTTTTCAACTAATTTCATTTTATATGTTATTAAAATTATCTGAATTAGTGGACATTATCTTAAAGTGGACATTATAAATAAAAATGTGTGTTTACATCACCACACATCAGTGTCAGTGGATATAGTGTGACTTAGACCACTTTCAAACTAACACAAAAGACAATTTTGGTGTGCGTAAAATCAGAAGTGTCATTGTAACGGTACGTTTTTATAAATATTAAAAAGAAAATCTCTTTGATTAGAGATCTAATCTAAGTTAAGAGAAAGTTGGCATATCTCAATTTTTTGGATCGTACTAACTTTGTTTGAAATATATGTGGATAGTATTCTCTCCTTAATTGAACCTTAATGGAAAAACTACTTAATTTTTAAAGAAGATAAAAGTAAGAATTTTTTTAAAAATCTTTATTTTTTACATAAAACACCACATTAGTTAATAAGTAGTTGTCATCATGACTCGTAGACTCTCCATGGACGTAGATCTTATAAAGCGCCTACAAGCGATAATCTTATCGGGGAGTTTGACGTCAAACAGCGTATGAAAGCTTCAGCGGCATTACATCTGGAAACATTATATATTGTTATAACAATTTAAAGGAAAGATAGAGATATCTCTAATTACACTGTGCAAAATTAATTGATGTAAAAATGTAAAGGTGCGCCGCACAGTGTATTATCAGCGGAAATAGCGCAAACCATTCGCCGTAACTCAACCTCATTTTCGAAAAAGTAAGGTCTGATGACCCCGCCGGACTATAAACCTCACCAAACAGTCACACGATGGGGATGGAGAGGCATCTCAACAATAACTCTTGTGTTTTACGAGACCCAGATGCGACAATTTTGCTTGTTGATGTAGCCACAGAGGTGGAAATGGGCCTCATCAGTCAAGATGATTTTTCGATGGAATTCCGGATCGTTTCCATTCATGAGTCAATTTAGCAATGTCCATCTGTCCGTCTGTCTGTCCATCTATTGTTGTAATCACGATACAGGTCGCAATTGTAGCCAGAACCAAACGAAACTTCGCACAACGAAGTTTTTCGGGACAAGGACGAACGCTGTTTAATTTGAAGAAAATCAGTTCAGATTTAGATATAGCCCCCATACGAATTTTACTCCCGATTTGACCTTTTTCACTCGAGATACCACATATTTCAACAGATTTTCTTCAAAATTGGCAAAACATCGTATAGTTCAACTAGAAACACCTGTGGTAAAAATGTGTTAGATCGGTTAAGATTTATACATAGCTCCCATACAAATTTCGTTCAAAATTTGAATTTTTCCGCTCAAGAATCCACATATTTTAACAGATTTTCTTCAAAATTCGCAAAACACCTTATATTTCAACTGGAAACACCTGTGATAAAAATGTGTTAGATCGGTTCAGATTTATATAGAGTTCCCATACAAATTACGCTCCCAATTTGAATTTTTCCTCTCTAGAATCCACATTTTTTAACAGATTTTCCTCTAAATTCGCAAAACACCTTATATTTCAACTGGAAACACTTGTGGTAAAAATGTGTCAGATCGGTTCAGATATATATATAGCTCCCATACAAATTTCGCTTCCAATTTGAATTTTCTTCAAAATTGGAAAAACGTCTTATATTTAAATTAGGAACATCTATGGTGAAAATGGGTCACATCGGTTCAGATTTACATATAGCTCTCATACAAATTTCGTTCCCCCAGAAACCGAGTATTTTCAGAGAATTTCTTAAAATTGAGCATAACACGTTATACTTCAACTGGTAGAACTTATTGTGAAAGTTAGTTACTTCATTCCATGTTTGGATATAGCCCCGATACAAATATTATTCTCGATTTGACAAGTTGGACCAGCTCATATTAGCCAGTAATTAGGAAACATACAAATTTCTCCCGTTCTCACTTTTTTGCTGAATTGAATTGTATTCCGATAGAAAGTGGAGTGTATCATATAGTCGGTCCCGCCCGACTATAGCCTTTCCTTACATGTTATTAATGGCGTAGTTCTACTTGTCAAATGTCAAAGAATAAAAGCTTCAAAAGTGACAGCTACCGAAATACCAGCTGATTCAAAATAACACCTCTTGTTGGAAAACCCTGTAGAAATCGGCCGAAAATTGACTACTGTTCGTATTTTTGGATTTTAAAGAAAACTAACTAACTTGTTTTAACATATTTTTACGTATTTGTTCATAATGTACGTAAAAATATGTTCGAAAAACATAAAAACCATAAAAATACAAATTTTAATTTTCTTTAAAATCAAAAAAGTCAACTTTGGGACGATTTCTAAAATGTCTACCAGAACAAAAGCTATTAAATTTTGGCCGATGGATGTTGATTCTGAACCACTGTGCGCCGATACACATATATTGGGGCTGTTTTTCTTTAAGCCGGGATAACTAAGCTGCGATAACAAAAATTTAAATAAAATGTTAAAATTTCACTCAAAATAAAAAAAAAATTTAAAATTGTCGCCATAAGCAATATCAGTGTGTGTGTGAATACAAATTTTAAAAAAATCATTTTGTGTTTAAAAATTTTGACTTAGCCTGGATAATTATCCAGTGTAAGTCAAAATGGTGGTTATCGAGGCTAAGTCCAATAAAGTCAACACAAAATATTTTTTTGAAAATTTGTTTTGACACATATATTTATTTTGTAGTTGGCGACAATGTGAAAAAAAGAATTTTTTATTTGGTTTTCCACAATGTTATTAAGGATAACACAGTGCTACAAAAAACGCTATTGTTACTTCCCTTTTTCTTCCTTCGAGACGTATTACTTGCGATTTATGTAAATTCCAAATACCTGTTTTTCCATATGGGAAGAATATCCACACAATATCTGGTAACTGATTCAGCCACAGCCCAGTGGGAAAAGTCTCGTCGTGATGTTAGATAACCAACTGTTAGTGGTGATATGTCCACAAAGCTGCCATCGAAATTGAACTATTTTTAAGAAGAGATTTTATATGTTAAATATTTGGAACGATAAATAATAATGTGATGCAGAGAAATGAAGGCTTGCTAATTTGCTCCAGAGCTTGTGTGAAAAATCTAACAATACATACCGCTTCACATGCATTTAAAATGCAGGTTCGGAAGCATTTGGCCGGTTCACTAGCTGCCCACCTCAGATATACAAAATCATCAATATCAGCTGAAAGAAATAGCGAAATTCTCAGTTTTTGGCTACCACTTTACACTAGGCAACATGTTTTGACTATTACTTGACATATGAAAACACAAATGAAAATATTTTTCTTAAAGATTTCCTTCAGATATTTCAGATTATTTTATTTGTATATTCACATACTGTGGCCTAGTGTAACTTTGCATCATTATCCTACCTTCGGTTACTCCATGTACAACGGCACATTTGTATATGGCTGTTCTAAAAAATTCACTACTGAGGCACTTGGTCTAAAATGATTAAATAAAAAAATAAATATGTTAAATCCCCTTATTTTTAATTTTGCGGAAATTTTCACAAACTCCAGTATGGCCTTCATTAGCTGCAGCTACCACCACAATGCAAATCAATAAAATCACAATAAGTTTCATTGTGCCGGTAGGTCGTTCCCTTACTCTGCCAACAACACTTCAGCCTGTTATATATGAAGGATTTGTTGGAATGAAATGTTGAATATTCTTTTGAAATATACGCCTGCGCACTTAGCAAGTAATATATTTACACACATTCATGGCTATTAATTTAAATTAACTTTACATTTAAAACAAACGCATAAATTAGTAAGCAATATAATATTGTACGTATGTATGTATATGCCAGTGGGGACTCTTCTCCCTCACCAACCATCTAAATAAATACGTATTATATATTAGGCTGGGTCGTCGTCCAGACAAATGGAAAAACAATTTCCACTCACCGCAGGCAAATGAAGTTTACATTGTTTCATGATGATTTGCAAAATATTTCGTTCCTAGATCAAGCCGACTGTGAGCTAAACGCTCCTGCAGACACCCCTAAAAATCATATGTTTCCCTTGTAATTGTTTCTAAGTTGCATTTGTGTTTAAATTATAAAATTTTCCCAAGAAATATGAGTTTTTAGCTGTCAGTGAAAAAACACAAAAAAATCAATCTAAACGTCCAATAATACGACAAATGAGTTAGTCTAAGACAAATATAAAAATTTATAATTAAATTGCTTCCAAGGGTCTAGTAATTCATTAAAAATTCAACATAAAACAAGTAAGGAAAGGCTAAAGTCGGACGGGGCCGACTATATGATACACTCCACTTACCATTCGAATACAATTCAATTCGGTAAAAAAGAGAAAACTGGAAAAATGTTTGAATGTTTCCTAATCATAGGCTGATATGACTTGACCCAATTTGTCTAATCGAGAAGAATATTTGTATCGGGGTTATATCCACTTCCATAATAGAAATTTTCAGAAATTCGGTGAAAATACGTGCTTTATATATAATATAATATAGCTATATATAAATCTGAACCGATCTGACCCATTTTCACGATGGGTGTTTCTAATGGAAATATAATATATTTTGCCAAATTTCAATAAGATCTGTTCAAATATGTGGTTTCTAGAGCAGAAAAGGTCAAAATGGGAGCGAAATTTGAACGGAAGCTATATATAAATCTGAACCTATTTGACCTATTTTCACCATAGATGTTCTTAGTGGAAATATAAGATGTTTTACCAAATCTGAAGACAATCTGATACATTATGTGGTTTCTAGAGCGGAAAAAGTCAAATCGGGAGCGAAATTTGTATGGGAGCTATATATATATATATATATATATATATATATATATATATATATATATATATATATATATATATATATATATATATATCTGAACCGATCTAACACATTTTTACCACAGGTGTTTCTAGTTGAAATATAAGACGTTTTGCCAATTTTAAAGAAAATCTGTTGTAATATGTGGTATCTAGAGTGAAAAGAGTTAAATCGGGAGTGAAATTCGTATGGGGGCTATATCTAAATCTGAACCGATTTTCTTCAAATTAAATAGCGTTCGCCCTTATCCCTAAAAACGTCGTTGTGCAAAATTTCATTTGGTTCTGTCTACAATTTCGACCTGTATCGTGATTACAAGAATAGATGGACGGACGGGCGGACAGACAGACAGACGGACATTGCTAAATCGACTCAGAAAGTGATTCTAAGACGATCGGTATAATTAACAATGGGTCTATCTCGTTTCCTTTTGGGTGTTACAAACAAATGCACAAAGACATAATACTCTCGTGGAGTGTATAAAAATTCAAACGAAAAAAAACTAATTACAAATTCCGATAAAATCCTTTTTATTTCGCATCTTCACAGTAAGATCAATGTACCGAATTTCATGATTTCTACTTCGGCGCTTTGGTTGGTACCATTTTTATCCCTCTTTTCCCTTAAAAGAACGAATTTTGAAAAATCCCTCTATTTTACGTATCTATGCAATTAGAGGGATGTACTTTCAAAGCTTCATGTTTCTAGCTATTGTCGTATCATTGTTAACTTTTTTATTTCTTTATGTCCCATTTCGCCCGCTAAAACGTGTATTTATTTTTTTGGTGTTTTTAAGTTACAAGAGGAATGCACGCAACAAATTTCAAGTGCATATAAAGCAGAAATTTAGAAAAATTGCTTAAATAGTCTATCTATTAGGTAGTATTTTCAGTCCTTGTTGGGGAAAAATTTTCCCTCTGGGCCGATTTCGTCCACTTTCAACACCATCTGCCATCATAAGACAAATTTAGGGAAAATTTTGAACCTCCCAGCTCTTTTCATTCGGAAGCTACATGGGCGTAGCAATAATTTTCCGCTGGGGAGGGAAACCAGTTTTTATTAAAAACATATTGGTTATATTTAATGAATTTTTTTTGCAAGTAAACTCAAAATTTGTTTTCAATGCTCCATAATCCATATGGAAATCATGATATTGGTAGTGTGCAGCCAAGTATTAAACGTCACCATGCCATTTGTAGATAAGTTTGAATTCTATAAAATATAGATGTAAAATGGTCTTGAGCCAGGACAATATCCCAGTTCAAATTAAATAAGAATTATTGCAAGCATTATATGATAAATAAATATAATAAATAAACAGGAATTCAGTCCAAAACAACTAAAATCGTTTAAAGCAATAAATATGTAATAAAATTTTATTAATTAAATAAAGCATACTTCTTCAAGAGCATGTAACAATGTGCTAGAATGGAATAAATAAGATTTAAATTTAATTTAAATTAATTATCCTTCTCTTAAAAGGCATAAGTGGAATTTGACGTCAGTATCTTCTGTTTAACTCAATGGAGTTACCTATCACTGGCATAAGATTATCATCGGCGGTTATAAACTATTGTACAAATTCGTTTTCGATATTTAAGATTGACAAATTTGATAGTTGATGAACATGGCACGATGGGTCTAAGCCAAGTTTTAATTCGACGCATCGCCGAAAAACTTCTTTTATTGGAAGATTTAGATAAATATTTTTATCAACTGTTTTGAAAATTGTCTGTACCACACATACATTCCACTACAAACATTTTATTTCTTCTCGATACTCTCTGGGACTACAATTGCGACATAGGAAACAAAACGCTCTGTCCACTACAGCACTGTATTCTGGCCATTCATATATTTCATAATATAAGAATACATGGGACACGGGACACGGGATTTTTATTGATTTCCCGGGACAGGACGGGAAATCGTCATCATTTTGTTTTCTATATAAAAACTTATTTTTCCGAATAAAACATTCGAACTTTAATAAAGTAAACTATTAGATTTCTGTATTACAAACATTTCGCGTGAAACAAACTTATAATACCCTTTTCCACGAAGTAATGTAGAGTATCAAATGTAAGCATATTTTTTAAAATAAGAGGTTTTTTGAAATATAAAATTTTTTAAAGCAGACAACCTATTGTCTATTTCTAATTTTATTGGAGAAAGTGAGCGCGATAGAGAACGATATTTTATATTTAAATCGTTAATTATCAGTTCTCTTCCCTGTAGCTTCGAAACCCTAAATTTATATTTTGAGGCAGTAAAACTGACATTTTTTAATACATAGTTATTACTTTAGATTGTATATATTTGTAATTATTTATTTTATATATATATTTAATTTATTAGCAAAATTGTGTATAACACCTGTACGATATCTTCACAGATATTAGCATATCTAGACTTTTTTCATAAAAATACAAAAATTTTGGAATAGAATTATCTCAAAATATTAATAACGTTATTGTAGCCTTCTATTCTGTTATATTATTTACATTGAATTACCATATTATATTTATATCACCTAGCTGACACATATCTATTTAAAAGTGATATGTTTTAAAATTATTTTGTACCTTTTATAATTTTATTGTGGAAAAGTGGTGAAAAAATGTGCGAGAAATTGCTTGCTGCTGAATTCCCGCGGGAATCCCGTACAAATTTCCCGGGAAACGGGAAACTGAAAATATGCAAATTTCTCGCGGGAAAAATCCCGGGATGCAAACCCTAGTCAACACCCCTAATATTGACATTGATAAATTTAGAATTTTGTTATTAGTTATTTTGGTATTAAAGAAAAATGTCATTTTTATAGATAAATGATAGGATGTTTATTTCATAATGAAGAGGTAGGTATGCCGTAATTAATGAAAAACAACATCAGCCAAATGGCCACCACGACCACGCTTACAGGACAATATCCTTTTCATGAAATTTTCCTTAACCAAATCCCAAATTGGCGGCCCTATGTCCTTGATAGCCTGACGAATTCTATCTTTGAGGTCTTGAATCGACGCTGGGCTGTTGGCGTAGACCTTATCTTTCACGTGGCCCCAAAGGAAAAAGTCGCAAGGTGTTAAATCACAAGAACTCGGTGGACAATTGTGATCACCTCTTCGAGAGATAAAACGGCCCGGAAACTCATCCTGTAAAAGAGCTTGTAATGTGTCTCCCTGTATAGCTATGTGGTGCCCTCTAGATGTGAGGGTAATGATTAGGGTGATTGACAGGCGCAAGACAGGGGGAAAAATATCAACCATGGAAAGGTGAATGAGAGGTAAAGGGAAAGGAAGAGGATGAGGGGGCGAGGATAAGAGGAAGGGGGGTTTCCATCTCTGTTGATCGGGTGATAAGAGGAAAGAGGTTGCTTTTTTTGCAGCCAAGAGAAAAATCAAGTATAATCTCCAAATCCCAAAACACTGAGATAAATAAAAATGCCCGAAAGCCGTTTGGACAAGTAAACGAAAACTTTATTGTGCATATTTCGTGAATAAGGCGAACTTTGAAAAATAAACAAAATATTGCAACTAAAGTTTTATATAATAAAAGAAAATTACACAAATTACAAATTACCGCGACCAGTTCAGACCAACGACGAGGACCTGACCTGACCCGTACGGACGGAATTATCTGCTCCTTGTGTGAGTTAGCGGGGACACTTGGGGCCCTGAGGGATCTGGCGCGTTTACACACGGACGGCGACAAGTACGTGCCTGTTAATAGCACTGGACGGATGACCTGACGCCGAAGACTAGACGGACGTGAGCTGTTCCTGAGTAAAGATGCTGAAATGATGATGGCGTAAGAAGGCGACATAGCAGGTAAGTGATCTCACCGTATCTTACTCGTTTGTTGAGGGCAGCAGGAGTTAGGGATGATCTGGAACGAAAGGCCAATGGATCATCATGGTTAGGGGAGGGCAGGCCGGCGTGCAGCCAACTGTAGCACGCCAAGAATTTTGCAGGTTCTGGTTCTAAGGAGAAATAAAAACAAATATATGAATATCTGGTAGCTGTCTGTATATAATTGTGATCCAACAACAGTAGCATCCTTAGTTTTTGTTAGTTGTCCCCTGTGGAATTCGGCTGTGGGAAATCGACAACCCGTACCCTGAACTAGCCAGGGGATGCCAGCTGTGGTAAGTCAGACAGCCGGATTCCACGCGATCTGGTATGAGTGTAGGAAGTAGGCAAGGGGGACACTACAAAATGGCGCCCATCAACGGGGGCCCGAGTTTTCGGGTATCCCAAGCATTACAGAATAATCCTTAGGTCGGTTAAACACTCTCATAGTACACGTACGTCCCGGGTTAGGGCCTTGAGAGGAGCCAACCCGCGTTGTGGCGTGGAAGAGAGTGTTCTATGACAGAAAGGAGCGGTAGCCATCAGTGTGAGGTATTAGGCATGAGGCTTTCGGTCAAGTGTGTTCCAGGCCGGTTCGAACCGTGCTGTACGTCAAATTGAGAACTGCCAAAAATAAAAATATGTTAGAGTAGTTTAAATAGCAGAAATTAAATTAGGTTACCAGGTAGCTCAATTCCCGAGTCAGTGGAGTATGTCCTGGGTTTAGAAAATATGGAGTTTAGAGTCAGAGTGACCCATTGACGCCTGGAGTTAACCGATTTAATACCAGTTTCCTTTTCGTTTGTTGACAAACTACTGGATATTCAAAAGATAAAAAGAAAGAAAAAGTTTAATTAGAGAACCAGAATTAGCGAGTAGTATTCGTGTTGCCCTCAACGCGAGGGATCGGTGGGAGACTTACCTGTCGTGTTTATGTTTTGTTTGATTTCTGAATTACAACTGCATTATTCGTGGATCTTGCCTGTAAAGGAAGAAAAAGTATTTGAAATACGGTATTGAAAGAAAAATTTGATTATTAAATTCGATTATTGGAGATTATACATATATACATTTTTTTTGTGGATTTTGGAGGTTGATTTAATCAGAAGGTTTGTTTTTTTTTTTTTTTTGAATTTGGTAGAAGACTACGTCTACTAACTATCCTCTTCCTACCTTTTTTGGTTATACGGAACTAAATACTAGAGATTTCCCGAAGGGTTCAGGTTTTTATCTGAGTGTGCCGGGATCCAGTGGAAAGGGCCCGTATTGCTTTTGTAAAGTTTAAAGGCAGGTATGGTCGATACCAGGGCAAAGAAATACAAAGAAACTACACATACGGAAATGGAAGCTCAGGGAAATTTAGAGACAACGAATGCCGCGAGGGCAACAACGTCAGCGAGCACATCGGTAACGGGCTCGTCTATTGCTCCCATAATGTCTACGGGGGATGTCTTAGACGGGGGAGTGCTATCTGATCCCAGCGAAGGGTCTTCCACTTTAACGTCACCCGATTTTAGTAGTATAACGGCTCGAAACGTGAGACAGGAATTTCGGCAAGGTCAGGCGAACTTGGTTTTGGAGCAGGATGTAAGAGCAAACGTGGGTTTAAGGGAGGAAAACGCGGTCGACCATGTCCAGAATGTCGTAGATTCGGCTATAAGCCTACGTCATGTAGAGCTCATACGTATAGTGGAGGATCGTCTGCGGGTCATGGTACCGGAAATCGTCAGGGAGAGTATACGGTCAATGTCCAGAGGGTCTGAAAATACCGCAAGAGGGCGAGAAGACTTCTTCTTTAATCAGCCTCCACAACGGCATCAGGAAACTGGACAGGGTGTTGCTAGCCAGCACATGACCAGAAGAGACATGACGGCTGAACATCCGGGGGTTTCACAGCAACCGTATGCTATTCCTCCCCAAATAGGACAACAGGGAATGTGGTCAGCACAGCCTGCAGGGGGTCAGGTTCCTTCAGGAACAAATCCTATCAATAATTATCAGCCCATACAACCTTCGAACGACCCACAGCAGTACCAATACCAGAGGCACGTGCCGAATAAGGTACCCGTGAGTAAGTGGGGTCTAAAATTTGACGGAACCCCAAATACTATGTCGGTGGAGGATTTTGTTTTCAGAGTAGGGGAGTTACGCAAGGATTATAATTGTTCGTGGGAGGAAGTGATAGGTGGATTCACGTTTTTACTAGAGGGTGCGGCACAGAGCTGGTATTGGATGCATCGCCGTTTGACACCCATTCGTTCTTGGGAGGAGTTGCAGGAAGCGATCCTGAGGCAATTCCGCCAATTCGAAAATGACTTTGAAGTACAGCGGCACATCGAACATACACATACGGAAATGGAAGCTCAGGGAAATTTAGAGACAACGAATGCCGCGAGGGCAACAACGTCAGCGAGCACATCGGTAACGGGCTCGTCTATTGCTCCCATAATGTCTACGGGGGATGTCTTAGACGGGGGAGTGCTATCTGATCCCAGCGAAGGGTCTTCCACTTTAACGTCACCCGATTTTAGTAGTATAACGGCTCGAAACGTGAGACAGGAATTTCGGCAAGGTCAGGCGAACTTGGTTTTGGAGCAGGATGTAAGAGCAAACGTGGGTTTAAGGGAGGAAAACGCGGTCGACCATGTCCAGAATGTCGTAGATTCGGCTATAAGCCTACGTCATGTAGAGCTCATACGTATAGTGGAGGATCGTCTGCGGGTCATGGTACCGGAAATCGTCAGGGAGAGTATACGGTCAATGTCCAGAGGGTCTGAAAATACCGCAAGAGGGCGAGAAGACTTCTTCTTTAATCAGCCTCCACAACGGCATCAGGAAACTGGACAGGGTGTTGCTAGCCAGCACATGACCAGAAGAGACATGACGGCTGAACATCCGGGGGTTTCACAGCAACCGTATGCTATTCCTCCCCAAATAGGACAACAGGGAATGTGGTCAGCACAGCCTGCAGGGGGTCAGGTTCCTTCAGGAACAAATCCTATCAATAATTATCAGCCCATACAACCTTCGAACGACCCACAGCAGTACCAATACCAGAGGCACGTGCCGAATAAGGTACCCGTGAGTAAGTGGGGTCTAAAATTTGACGGAACCCCAAATACTATGTCGGTGGAGGATTTTGTTTTCAGAGTAGGGGAGTTACGCAAGGATTATAATTGTTCGTGGGAGGAAGTGATAGGTGGATTCACGTTTTTACTAGAGGGTGCGGCACAGAGCTGGTATTGGATGCATCGCCGTTTGACACCCATTCGTTCTTGGGAGGAGTTGCAGGAAGCGATCCTGAGGCAATTCCGCCAATTCGAAAATGACTTTGAAGTACAGCGGCACATCATGGACAGGCGTCAAGGGCCGCAAGAGACATTCGAGGAAGAGTGCCGGAAGGCTGAGTTGCTGGTAAGCAGGCAGAGGGCGGCTTCGACGTCGCTCCGTCAACCATATGTACCCCGTGTCCATGAGGTAGAGTTAGGGCCACCTGAACAGAACGTCGAAGTTAACGAGGTTACAAGGCAGAACAACTATAAATGTTGGAATTGCCTGCAACCTGGACATGGTTTTTTAATTGTCCGGAGCCCAATAGCAGACGATTCTGCTACCGCTGCGGAATGGACAATGTCGCAACACCCAATTGTCCCAGATGCACGGGAAACGCCAAGACCGGGCAGTATCAGGTTGGGGGAACGTGCCCGTCCAACAACAGTCCCCAACAGTAGGAGTAGTCCATAAGGAAGAAGGAGTACAAATATTAAGTAGATGTAAGGATTTGAATTCAGGAAATGGAGTAAAGGAAAATGAATTAATTAGAATTAAGGAAATTAGGCCGTTACATATTAGAATTAAGGAATATGAAGAAACTAGACTTAAGATTTTTGGGGTTAGTAAGAGGATTATTAAGGCCCGCGACCGTTACCGGCGTAGAAAGGAGTTGCGTAAGGAAATTGCTGCAGCAACACTGTTTGAAGGTGAAGATAGCCGTTTTTATACGCGGATTTCAATAGCAGGAAAGGTAGTCGAAGGTTTATTGGATAGTGGCGCGACTGTGACGTGTTTGGGCGAAGGATGCCTGGAGCTAGTGGATGAAATAAAACTGCCTATATTTAAATTCCAGTCATGGATAAGTACTGCCGATGGCACGAAACACAGGGTTGATATTCGATTACGGTCAAACTTCCACCTTACGAATTATATCTGTTTTAATGCGGAAAAAGTTGAAGGGAGTTTTCGCCCTTATCGCGAAAAAATATATTCCCCTGTAGCCGTAAGAAGGTAATATGAATATAACCCGACAAAAGATTTATTTCTGTGCGTTGTAATGGAAATGAAGCGATCAAATCGAACTTGGAAATTGGCAGAATCTAGAAGAATAGGCATTAAACCACGATTGGAATAATGTATACGCAGGCAAATTTTATCTCGAAGGGGGTGATTACCAACTTACATATCCAGGGGATAGGGATGAATTAGGTTTCCAGGGAAACGGAAAATCTCGCTTAAAAAACTTTCTTATTCACGAGTCGAGCAAGTTTATAAGAACAAATTTTGGTACTGGACTCGAATGGTAAATTTTGCAACTTTGCACAATCTCGATATATACAATTGAATAACAAATAAATGTATAAACTCATCGAGAATAAAATTTGCCCGGGAAATGAATTTTGCTTTTCTACTAAAATTGTGTTTTTGTTGCATTTTTTCTCCCTGAGCATTACCTAGTATGTACTAAATACATCTTATCGAACTTAAAATGACACTAAAATAATATATAATAATAATTTTCAAGAGAATAAAAAGCTGATACTATTCAGAAAAATATGTATTAAATTTGACGGATTTTCACGTGAAAAGAGGAAGAGAATCGTGCATTTGTTCACAACTGAGGCGATTTAGAAATTCAACAATTTCAGAATTCATCAAAGAGCATGCCTTTCAGTGTGTTACTTGGTACAAAGCAGAATAATTTAAAATCGTTTCAAAGGGGAATTGTGCAATCTAGTTTTTGCATGAATTGTGAATTGTGGTTCTCACTATAGCACCGTGAATTTATCACAGCAGGTTAATTCAAAATCGGTACAAAAGGGAGTTGTGCAACATAATGTATGCATGCTATTGTGTTCACTGTGTTAAGAAGAAAATGTAATAATATGTACCTTTACTTTTCGTATTGTCGAGTAATATTCTCGAATCCTTCAATTCTGGATTACGACCAGTTATCCAACTGGTTATATCTGCCATAGTATTGGAACAGCGTGGTTTCATAATCGGCGCCTTGACACGTTGATTTGTTTCGCTTCCAAATATGGGCACATGGAGACGAGCGTACCCCAATGATGTTTCTATTACCCATCGAGTTTTGCCATAAACGCAAACTATCAATTGCCGCCCTATACGCATTGTGAAATTGTGTGAGTTAGGGAAAAATTTCGTTTTACTTTTACTTACAGCCAAATACGTTCGTACTACGATATGTCAATGTCGATATGTCATAAGGCTTATGTGGGAACTTGGGTTGGGACAGTGGCAGTCCCCTTCAAAATTGGCTGCGCATAGACGAGATCCGTGATCTTTGGTTTACCCGATTTAGTTGATGCAAGTTGGCCGGGTGACGTAAAGGGATAGCTTCTATAATAAGGCTATCAGCATGTTTCCCACTGGGGATGTTGAACTGAGGCGTTGGTTTTGGTGTAGTGTCATTTTGGTTTTATCACGTTGGTAATGTTTTGATGATGACGTCGGTGGCGTTGATAAAGACATGGTGTCGTAATCAGCGGCTGATAGTATAGCTGGGGAAGTCTCATCAGTGTCTGTCGTTGAATTCAGATTGGCAACAGGCGGGGGGAGATTTTATATATTCCTCACTATTGATTGCTTCAAAAGACTCTCAGCAAAAGGTTTTGGCCCTTCTTCTGGTGCTACTATGTTTTTTTTCCTTGAGATGTGGAAAAATTAGAATTTTTCTTGTTGTGCTAGCCAACTTACCTTGTCAAAAATAGAAGAAGCAGTCGCGTGTGCCATGTGCGTATGGTGGAATTCGTCATTGATGAATTCGAACAAGGGGTTATCAATGAAGTTCGAATGGTTGTCATTTCTTTTGACATCTGATTTGATTATGTAGGTATAGAGCGTGAAAGGTTGCCATATCGCTAGAGACAGGGTTCGCAAAACCTTAGTCAATTCAGTGAGCGCGCACACCTAAATGTCGGTAGTTGGCACGAACGGCAGAAGCCCCCCAATCCTGTACAGTGTGTTGCAAAGGATGGTAGGGTTTGTAGTGTGTCTCCCTGTAAAGCTATGTGGTGCCCTCTAGATGTGAGGGTAATGATTAGGGTGATTGACAGGCGCAAGACAGGGGGAAAAATATCAACCATGGAAAGGTGAATGAGAGGTAAAGGGAAAGGAAGAGGATGAGGGGGCGAGGAGAAGAGGAAGGGGGGTTTCCGTCTCTGTTGATCGGGTGATAAGAGGAAAGAGGTTGCTTTTTTTGCAGCCAAGAGAAAAATCAAGTATAATCTCCAAATCCCAAAACACTGAGATAAATAAAAATGCCCGAAAGCTGTTTGGACAAGTAAACGAAAACTTTATTGTGCATATTTCGTGAATAAGGCGAACTTTGAAAAATAAACAAAATATTGCAACTAAAGTCTTATATAATAAAAGAAAACAAGTAAGGAAAGGCTAAAGTCGGGCGGGGCCGACTATATAATACCCTACACCACTCCCTGCATATGTACCTCGCTTTGATTACTAAACCCAGGTATTTCATGGGATCAATTTTATGTAGTTCATACAAATTATATAAATTATATTCATATAATTTATATGCTATAAATTCAACTTTAGTCAAATTTAACGAATATGGTAAATAATATCTTAATTGATCCAATTGTCCGATAGACAAATACAAATTATACAGTAGTATACCAAAGTCATACCAAAGTTTGGACATATGGGCATCACTCAAACAATTCTCATTGCAATTCAATTCGGTAAAAAAGTGAAATCGGGAAGGATTTTTGCATCCTGTAAATGTATGTGTTTGACAAAAAATGTTAAATCGGAAAGGACATTTGTATGGGGGTATATTGAAACCTGGAACGATGTGACCCGCTTTCACCCTGTCCGTTTATTGGTGAAATATAATATGTAAAATTTGGCCAAAATCGGTTAAACGTTCGGGAGCAGCATTTGTATGAGGGCTATATCTAAATCTGAACCTATCTTACCCACTTTCACCATAGATGTTTCTAGTTCGATTATAAGATGTTGTGCCAATTTTAAAGAAAAACGGGTACAATATCTGAATTTTAGAGCGGAAAAAGTCAAATCGGGAGCGACATTTGTATGGGGCTATATCTAAATGTGAACCGATCTTACCCAATTTTTGCATACGTGTTTCTAGTTGAATTATAAGATGTTCTGCAAAACTTAAAGAAAATCGGGTACAATATGTTGTTTCTAGAGCGGAAAATGTCAAATCGGGAGCGACATTTGTATGGGGGCTATATCTAAATCTGAACCTATCTTTCCCAATTTTCGCATAGGTGTTTCTAGTTGGATTATAAGCTGTTGTGCAAAATTTAAAGAAAATCGGGTACAATTTGTCGTTTCTAGAGCGGAAAATGTCAAATCTGGAGCGACATTTGTATGGGGGCTATATCTAAATCTGAACCGATCTTACCCAATGTTTGCATACGTGTTTCTAGTTGGATTATAAGCTGTTGTGCAAAATTTAAAGAAAATCGGATACAATATGTCGTTTCTAGAGCGGAAAATGTCAAATCGGGAGCGACATTTGTATGGGGGCTATATCTAAATCTGAACCGATCTTACCCAATGTTTGCATACGTGTTTCTAGTTGGATTATAAGATGTTCTGCCAAATTTAAAGAAAATCGGGTACAATATGTCGTTTCTAGAGCGGAAAATGTCAAATCGGGAGCGACATTTGTATGGGGGCTATATCTAAATCTGAACCGATCTTACCCAATGTTTGCATACGTGTTTCTAGTTGGATTATAAGATGTTCTGCCAAATTTAAAGAAAATCGGGTACAATATGTCGTTTCTAGAGCGGAAAATGTCAAATCGGGAGCGACATTTGTATGGGGGCTATATCTAAATCTGAACCGATCTTACCCAATGTTTGCATACGTGTTTCTAGTTGGATTATAAGATGTTCTGCCAAATTTAAAGAAAATCGGGTACAATATGTTGTTTCTAGAGCGCAAAATGTCAAATCGGGAGCGACATTTGTATGGGGGCTATATCTAAATCTGAACCGATTTCCTCCATATTCAATCCCAATGGTCCTTGGCCAGAAAAAATGACTTCTGCCTAGTTTCAGGACAATCGGACAACAATTGCGACCTGTAGAGTGCGAACAAGCTTAGATGGACAGCAGACGGACGGACGGACGGACGGACGGACAGACGGACAGACGGACAGACAGACATCGTTAAATCGACTCAGCTGGTGATTCTAAGCCGATCGGTATACTTAAAGGTGGGTCTAGCTCGATTATTTCTTGGTGTTACAAACATTTGGCGCGAAACTAACTTATAATACCCTAGACCACGAAGTGGTGTAGGGTATAATTACACAAATTACCGCGACCAGTTCAGACCAACGCACACTGTGGGAAATCACAAATCTAGCTGGACAAAATAAAAAAAAAAAGTCTGGCAACATTCCTTCTGATCGTTTAATGAGCTTGTCAATACAATAGATAACTGTAATTCATGTTTTGTTTTGTTTGTTTTTAGCTCTGATTAGAAAAACTAAACTTTAAAGTCACTTGTTGTCAACACGTGCATTCAGATTTCAAAGAGAAGCGTATTTGTTGTGTGACTTTGTTTTGTGATTGAAAAGGCTACGGTGATTTTATTGTCATAATTTTTTTTATTATTATTAAGCGATATTTCAAGGAAATATATTATAAATTGCATTTAATTATTTCCATTGTAAGTATTAAAACAATTTTATTTTTGTGAGAAGTTCAGAAAGTGAAAAAATAAAACATTTTCTTTTTTCAAGTAGAGTTAAAGCTGTTTATTACGCATAGTTCCGGATATTTGGGTGAATCTTTCAAGTGTTCACTTTAAGGTAAATCAAAAACCCATTGCGATTTTTTGCGACCGCCATACATTTTTTTTCACTTTTCCAGTATGACCTCCACTCTTTGGCGAAAGGAAATTTTTGAAGAATGGTTAAAAACTCCCAAAATACAGCGAAAAGATGCCTTTTTGACATTAATAATGGATAGATATGGTCTTCAAGATATACCAGAAGAAGTGAAAACAAATCTTAAGGCAAATATAAATATTATTTGTTTTAAGCTAGGCGAAAAATGGATAAAAAGTGGAAGACATCATGGCGTTTTTTAAAATCAAATTCAGTTTGGCTTGATGAACCGTATGTATTGCCTGAAAGTGTACAACCGAAAAGATGTGAAAAAGCTGGAAGAAAACCGAAAAACTTTAATGACTGCAGTGAAAAATCGAAAAAAAGAAAGATACAAAGTCTTTTAGATTCAACTGACCATCGAGAAATTATTAAAGCTAGCGAGATAGTGTTTCGCAAAATGGGAAAGCGAGATTCAGCCACACTTGTGAAAGATCTGTCGGAAGCTTCATCCAGTAAAGGTACGGAAGTGAAAAAAATTTGTAAGAGATTTAGCTCTGAGCCTGTGCCTTTAGTGAGCCTTTCTCCCGATGAAGCCTTATCTTTAATGGTTGATGCTAATTTGTCGAAACATCAATACGACGTTATTCGGCAAAAAGTCAACGCAAAATGCAAAAATCTTTTTCCCTCCTACACTAATGTTCAAAAAGCTAAGAAAAATTGTTATCCAGCTGAAACAGTAATCACTGAGATGTATGCAAAAAGTTCACTCCAGTAATTAGTGAATCATACTGTTGAAAGGCTTTGTTTGGCTCAAAAAGAGGTTTTACTCGGTATTGATGAACTGAAAACTGATGAAAATCGTCTTAATATTTTGATAAAATGGGGATGCGATGGGGCTCAGCAAAAGCAGTATAAACAGAAGTTTTCTTCGGAGGAGGGCCATACAGATGAAAGTTTATTTAGTATTTCAATGGTTCCTATTCAAATGAATTTAAGTTCTACACAAAGAAAAATTATTGTATGGCAAAATCCTGCTCCTTCATCTACAAGATACTGCCGTCCTATCAAGTTTGTTTTTGCCAAAGACTCCACTGAGTTAATTACTCAAGAAGTTAATTTAGTACAGCAAGAAATTAGAGATTTGTCTCCAACTCTTATCAGAAAAGGCGAACAAAGTTTTCTTGTTGAGTCTACATTTATGCTTACTATGATAGACGGTAAAATTTGTACTGCACTATCATCTTTAACTTCTTCTTCTCAAACGTGTTTCATATGTGGAGCGAAACCGAGTGAACTAAATAAACCTTCTGTGATTTTAAACAAAATTGTCGATGAACGATCTTTAACCTTTGGAATGTCTCCGCTACATTCATGGATCCGTTTTATGGAGTGTGTATTACACATAGCATATTAGCTTCCTATAATGACCTGGCAAGCTCGAGGACCGGAAAATAAAGCAAAAGTGGCTGAAGTAAAAAAAAATATTCAACAGAGATTTCGAAATGAGATGGGGTTGCTTGTAGACATGCCAACACAACACGGAGGTAATACGAATGACGGTAATACTGCTAGACGGTTCTTTAGAGCAGCAGAAAAGAGTGCAGAAATCACTGGTGTCAATAAAGAATTAATTGAACGGTTTCATATTATTTTGGAAACTTTAGGTAGTGGTTACCCTATTGATGAAGATGCTTTCGAAAGTTTTATTGTTGTCACACGAAATTTATACTTAAAGGAATACCCATGGTACATTATGCCAGTTAGCGTCCATAAAATCCTTTTTCATGGAAAAGACATAATAAAGTCTTGCATTCTTCCTATAGGACAGCTGTCAGAAGAAGCTCAAGAAGCAAGAAATAAGGACACGAGGAAATTTAGAGAGTTGTTTACGAGAAAAACATCGAGAATAGACACAAATACAGATCTTTTCAATCGTCTCTTAATTTCTTCAGATCCCTTTATCGCAAGTTTGCGTCACACTCCCTTTCGAGTTCAAGGTTGGATAACAAAAGAAGTTCTTTCATTATTATCTGTTGATGCTTTTGAGGAGGAAGAATCTTAACGATAAATATGAAAGTGAATAAATTAAAATCTCTATGTGTATTTATGTGTTATTATCTGTATTATTAATGTAATAAAGGAAAAATAAGTAACGAAAACAATTATTATCAAATATTTATTAAAAATATTAAAATTATTTTAATACTAAAAATTAATTTTTGACCTCAATTTTATTTAAAAAAATCTTCTTTTAAAAAAAAATGATTTTTGATAATAATTTATATATTTGAACTCATTTTTTATATAATTCATAAGTGAGAAGTGAA